>APFE031391916.1:169548-209491 GCA_000404065.3 Pinus taeda
GCCTAAGGCTAAGCTTATTTGTTACCCTCTCATCCTTGGGAGGCCATGGTTGGCCACAACTGATGCTTACATTAGCTATAGAGTTAGGAATATGACCATCAAGAATGGGCATATGTCCAAACAATTAGTCCTATACCATCCTGCTCAACCTACCCTAGAACATGATTTACCTTTATGGTTGGAGGAGGAGGAAGAAGATGAGCTTTATTCTACCCAAATTTGTGCTTTGGAAGCAACCATAGGAGGAGGATAGTAAGATGAGGATGACTTAATTGAACACCTGCTCCAAAGTCCAAATCCTAGTTCACTACCATTAGAAGAAGAAGTAAGGGAAACTCAAAACAATCATCCAGTTGACTTATGCTTGGCCAATTCCAACCCACCCACTTCATGTCAAAACCATATAATTTAGCCCAGAGAAAACTTTGAAAATTAATCCATCTCTTTCTACTTTAGAAGAGGAAAGGGTATGCAACATGTTAAGAAAAACCTAGAAGCCTTCGCTTGGAGTTATCAGGAAATGAAGCAAGTACACCATCAATGTGTACTCACCACATATACATCAAAGAAGGTTGCAAGCCAGTCAGGCAACCACAAAGGAGGATGAATCTAGCTCTTAAAGACATATTCAAAGAAGAACTACAAAAACTGTTAGATGCAGGATTCATTTACCCTATCTCAGACAATAAGTGGGTCTCTCCTTTAGTGTTACTTCCCAAGAAAAATGGTAAGTGGAGGATTTGTGTTGATTAAAAGGAGTTGAACAAAGCCATAAAGAAGGATCATTTTCCCCCGCCCTTCATTGACCAAGAGTTAGATGGCCTGGTAGGGAAGAAGTTTTTTTCCTTCCTAGATGGATTTAGTGGGTACAACCAAATCCAAATCTGCCCAAAAGACTAGGATAAGACCACGTTCACCTGTCCTTGGGGTAATTTTGCCTATAGGGTCCTTCCTTTTGGCCTATGCAATGCTCTTGCCACTTTCAAGAAAGCAGTCTTGAGTATTTTTGCTAAATTAGTACATGATGCTATGGAAATCTATATGGGTGACTTTACACCTTATGGTTGTGATTTTCAAGAAGCCCTAACTAACCTAGGCAAAGTATTGCACAAATGCATTGAAATTAACATGTCTCTCAATCCAGAAAAATGTGAACTCTTAATGACTGAAGGACCATGCTAGGTCATTCAATATCTTAGCAAGGACTGCATGGGGACCCAAATAATATAGCTATCATCCAAAGGGTCCCACCTCCACAAAAGCAGAGAGATGTCAGGAGTTTCTTAGGGTTAGATGGATACTACTGAAAGTTCATAAAAGACTTCAACAAGTTGGCCTCTCCTTTGTTTGTTTTGTTGGCCAAATATTTTGAGTTTATATGGCAAAGAGCTATCAAGGGGCTTTGGACATTCTAAAGGGTAAGTTAACCACTACACCAATCATTATAGGTCCAAACTGGGCCTTCCCCTTTCATATTCATACTGATGCCTCACACAAAGCCATAGGAGCAGCCTTAGTTTAGGAAGAGGAGAAATTTCCCTATGCCATCTACTTTATCAGTAAGAACCTGTCAAATGTTGAGCTAAACTATACTATGACCAAGAAGGAACTCTTGGCTATTGTGCATTCATTAAACAAATTTAGACATTACATTACAGGCTATCAAACATTCATGCATACTGATCATGCTGTAATCAAATATTTAATGAACAAACCAGATGTGAATGCTAGAATTATAAGATGGTTTCTTTTATTACAACAGTTTGATCTAACTATTGTTGATAAGCCTAGTAAGGAAAATGTTGTTGCGGACTTTCTATCTAGGATGAATCTACCTACAAGGGAAGGAGGAGTGGTGGATGACCAATTACTAGATGAGAATTTGTTTGCTATTTCAGTTCTCTCCCTATGGTTTGTTGATATAGCAAACTACTTGGTATCAGCACAGTTCCCACCAAACTTTCCCTCCAAAGAAAGGAGCAAGATAGTCATGGAAAGCGAGCCCTTCACCTGGATTAGGGGTAGTTTGCTCAAGCGTAGCCCAGATCAAATCTTGAGAAGGTGTGTAAGGGAAGAGGAAGTTTTTGACATCCTTCTAACCTGTCATGATGGGCCTTGTGGAGGTCACTTTGCAACAAAGAGGACAAAATTCAAAGTGTTGCAAGTAGGTTATTATTGGCCTACTCTTTATTAGGATGTGAAAAAGTACATTAGTCAGTGTGATCAGTGCCAGAGGATGGGAAAGACTACTGCAAGAGATGAAATTCCCCTACAACCTCAAGTGACTTTTGAGCCATTTGACAAGTGGGGCATGGACTTAATTGGGCCTATCAACCCTCCTTCAAAGAAAAATCAGTACATTATTGTGTGCACTAATTATTTGACTATGTGGGCTGAAACTAAGGTGATTAAGGTAGAAACAAAAGAGAAGGTGGTTGAGTTCCTAAGGGAGAATGTATTCTACAAATTTGGGTACCCTGGAGAGCTAGTAACAGACCAAGGCAACCAGTTTACCTCCAGCATGATTCAATAACTTCTTAGCCATCACAAAACCAACATAGAACCTCCACTCCTTATCATCCACAAGCTAATGGGCAAGTGGAGTTAACCAACAAGGCACTGGAGAACATCTTAACCAAGGTAGTGAGCAACAACAAGAAGGATTGGGCAGAGAGACTAGTTGAGGCCACCTGGCCCTATAATACCACATGGAAGACCACCACTGGATTTACACCGTATGATCTAGTCTATGGGAAAAAGGATTTTTTGTCCATTGAGTTTCAATATAACACATTGAGGATGACAGCCCAACTAGATTTGGATCTCAGTCATGCACATAAAGAAAGATTGTTACATTTGAATGGCTTGGATGAATTCAGAATGTAGGCCCTCCTACATACAGAGATAGTTTAGCTTCAAAGGAATATTTGGCATGACAAACATATTAAGGAGAAGCAATTTCAAGAGGGATATTGGGCATTCTTATATGATTCTAGGCATAAAGACTTCAAGGGCAAGCTAAGGACAACATGGCTCAGACCTTATGTGGTGGAAAGATGCCATGATAATGGTTCAGTGAAAATCAAAACTATAAATGAAGAAGCCATTCCATTGCTTGTTAATGGATACTGGTTGAAAATGTATAAGGTGCCTTTATCAAAACAAGAGTTCATTGACAATATCAATAAAACAGTGATGATGGTGGAGAAAGTTCCAGCTCCTCCCTCATGAGGGCACTAAAAAAGAGAAAAATGAATAAGGATTTAGGTGAAAAACTCCATGAGGCACCTGAGTCCCATCTTTGGGTTGAAAACCTCATGAGGAACCCTAGGGATGAGAAAATGAAAAATAGTAAGAAGATCCCTGGGCGAAAACCTTCCTTGAGGGCCCCAGGGTAGATATCTAAGGTGAAGACCTCTCTGAGGTAGCCTATGTGTTTTAAAAAAAAACATAATTGTTATTTGCAGGTGGGTGAGAAAGACAATCAAGGAGAAAAGAGAAGATCCAAAGCAAACCCTACCTCACATATATTCATCTCCTCGACTCCTTACCATGAATCCCTCCATTAGTTCCCTTGTTTTTCTCTTCATTGATTCAATTCATGTAAAGATTGTGTTTTCTATAGGATCCCCTGAATGGTAGATTGGTTAGGTCCCCAAAATTCATACTAGACATGATCTAACCAATTACCTCATCCATTACCATCATCCCTGCATCCACACACACTCCTACTCCCTCTGTCCATTCATTACAACATCCTCACAGCACCAGCTAGCAACATGATCAAGAAATTCTAAGGGAGACACCAAACATTGCCAAGTGGTAATCCAGGAGCTCCACAACAACAACAACATCAGATCTCCAATCACAGATACCTCCAAAATCCAAGAAACCATCAGCAGACAACAAAGGAGGAAGAATAATGACCATGCAACAAATAGACAACAAAACACCTCTGATCTTTGACAACTTCATCATGGCATCAAGACCACAGGTAAGTATCCCACTCACTCACTCATATGCATCATTTGGTCAAAAGCTGTAAAGGTTAAGAGGTAGTTGGTTTGTAAGTGAAAAGGTGACCAGTTAACTTGGCAACCTTTGTTCAATCATCACATACAAAGCAGGGTGTCATCTCACACATGGTTGTAGTCAACTCAAAGAACAGAGGATGAGTAGGACAAGAAGTGGTTCCCTATGGATTTAACAACTATGGGAGTTGATTACAAGGAGTGGGAATGATGAGGTGGTGTAAAGCGAAGCAAAACATCGTTTTCATGCATTCATGCATTCCACCTCCTTGAAACTCCCTCACTCAAGTAGCTCTCATAACTCTAGCCACCCACTGGAAGCAAGGATCCATCATTTTGCAATAGAATTCCTAGAAGAATAATCTACATGAGTAGTCTATAGGATACACAGAGGCAACCTATAGGATAGGCAGAGAGGGGTTCAAGAGGGAATATCAAAAGAATTGTTAATTTCCACCATTCTAAAGATGTAGGATCTAAAAATCCATCCCCATTTACAAGAAAATGAACTATAAGTCCTCTAAAAATCTAGTGGATTACATACATAGGAAACTCTGTTTTCTCAAGAATTTGCTCATTCCCTCACTCCACAAAGCAGAATCCATGTCATTGTTATAGTTAGAGGGCTCAATATAGATCTCACCATAGGGTTCATCAGTAGGGTCACCGCACTTCCCCTAGGAATTGCATGAAGAAAAGAAGACAAAGTAGATAGTTAGGTGGAAAAAGGAAATTCTTTGTAGAAGGTGAAGAACCCATAGAGGAACATGATAAAGCAGAAGAGAAGGAGGATGACATTGAAACAAAAGAGGAAAAAGGCATTGAAATAGAGGAGAAAGAATAGCAAGTGGAATAAGATAAGAAAAATAGAGAGGAAGAAGGCACTGAAACAGAGGATAAAGAACAACAAGAGGAAGAAGATAAGAAAAACAGAGAGGAAGAAGGAATTGAAACAAAGGAGAAAGAAAAGAAAGAGGCCATCCAGCATAGGATGCCGACTAACTCCTATGGTCTTTAGCTAAGAAAACAATGGTTGCAATTTCATATTAAAACATTAGCACAAAGGGGCACCATGCCATTTCAGGACTACAGGCAGTTTATTGATCTTTGTGATCAAAGTGCACTAGAGAATGGAGCGAAATGGCTGACTTTTACTTGCACAACATGGCCCTCACATACATGAATAGTGGGGATCCTAATGTAGAGATAAGAGATCTACAATCAATGGCTTTGGCATCATGAGAAGTAAAGGGCTGGAGAGATGAAAAGAATATTGGCTAGAGAGAAAAATGAATTTTTTTTCATCAAAGCTGAACAATCAAATCCCATGGCCCTAATCAGCACCCATAATCTAATTGCAAATGATCCTCAGTTGGCACCTAGATATCTTGCTGCCCAAGAGCAAGAAATTTCACATTTCAACGATATGTTTAGGCTGCTAAGAGATGATAATATACATGCCTACTAAAGGAGATGGAACACACTGCCACACAGCTTGAAGATCAACGAATATAACTCCCCTTAAAGGTTCAGAGAGGCACTCAACGTGACATCTATGTATAAGCAATCAATGCAAAGGTTGAAGGTCAATTATATAGGCCTAAAAATCAGCCCACCACTACTCCTAGGGATGCTAGAAGGGAGAAAAGAAGAAAAGTAAAAGAGGTAGTGGGAAGAATAAAAAAGGAAAGCAGGCTTCTATGAACAAGAACAAGAGACCACAATAGAAACATGGGATGTTAGAAAGGCTACTAGAGCCATGAAGGACATGGACATTGACTAAGTTGCTCAGAGGATGAGCAACACTTTCAGTAGGGGGGTGATGATGAGCCTCATCATTGGGTAATTATATGGGCCTTAATTGGCCTTAATTCACCTCCTAGCTTAGTCAAACAAACTATTCTCACAAATTATTGCATACTTTTGATTATATTTTGTTTATGAGATGAGTTAGAGTTGGATATTTTTCTTTGTTGTTTAATGTGCATGTAATGGAGGAATAAAGGATAAAAGCAAGGAAAAATGCAGGAATAAAGGAATAAAGGGTAAAAGTAAGGAACTGTGGCAAAGACCTTGGTAAAAACTCGAATGGGACAAGGGAGAGTAATTATAGGAGGTAAATCCTCCTCATTTACTACCACTCCATTTGAATATTCCTCCATCAGCTCGAAGTGAAAACAACCATAAATTTGAAGACTAGAAGATAGCCGAGCAAGTGAAAGTGACAGAAACCAGTTTATCTTGAGTGGGGAGCCTAGCCTCCCTAATTGGAAGGAAGTCATTCGAGACTCCAGATGTATAAATAGAGAGGCTTAGGACCTCAGTATTTTTTGGATTCTTGTTGTAAATATCTACTTTATTTTTGAGCTGCAAGACTTGTGACAGTTTTTTATGTAATCCATGGTTTTGATAATGAGAATGAGTTTCGTTTTGAGTCAGCTATGAGTTAATTCAGAGGGATGAATCTATTGGGATAGGGCCCAACCTAAGAAGCCAAATATCCTCTTTACTATACATGCATGCTAGCATAGATTCTTGGTTTTCATTGTTCATTTGCTTAAGTAGCATAGATTTCTGGTTCTATTAATTTTCTTAAATAGATGCATTTTCATTACAACAACATAGAGTAGATTGGTTGTGGTTAAGTTTACTTCCATTTGTGCCTTCTTTCAATTCATAGGGTAGCTAGAGGAAAAAGATCACCATAAGGTTGTGCGCAGGTGTCACAGCCTCATCTCCTCCCTCTGGGACCATGACTTGAGGAAGAGACCCTTCAGCAACGCCAAAAACATAGGTTTCTACTTCTCACATGAGCTATGGAGTTTGCAATTTGATGCAGTTACTTTTCCACCCTCACTATTTTTTCTGTTGTTTATCATTTGAAACCACCTTCAACACGTTCTTCATGCATCGTTTCATTACCATCTGATCCACAAAAAACCTTCCCAATCACCATATGGTTCATTTGTTTATCCAAATTTTGTCTTGCATGATTTCTTCCACTTACTTTAGGCGTTTTAAGTCCCCACCGTTGATTTGCCTTGCTTGATCCAATGTCTGTCGCATCACCCAATCATCAACTAGCTTGACTGATCTCCATTGTTGATTTGTCTAGCCTGATCCAACGGCTATTGCACAATCTCGCGCAAATTCTTGCACGACCATTATTCACCCAAGAGCATGCGAGAAAATTAGTTTTCTCATGCTACAGCTTATAGCCTTGACGTCGTGTGTGAAACTACTTACTGCCTTCAAAACCCACTCCATCATTTCCGCATGTTTCTTTTTCCCGCGATACAATCTTCGTCATCCATCCTCCGATTAATCTTGTCCATCCATCTCTTAACTTAATATTCACGATAAGGTCTCCACCATTCATCCTGTTTGTTCGTCTGGTTCACCAATCTATCCACTTAACCTCCATGATAAGACCTCAGTCATTCATCCTGTGCATTCACCCTGTCCATCCATCTAGTTAGTTAAGCCTTCACGATAAGATCTTTGTCATTCATCTTCTATTCGTTGGCTAATCCAATGGTTCTTATGCACTATTGCTTCCTTACATCCTCCTTTCACTGATTTCAACCTCTTATTTCTCTTTCACTTGAAAACTGATTTAGCTTAAGTTTCTTTGCTTACACCTTAGTATAATTTGATGCTCTTTGCCTCTACAACTTAGATAGCAGCATGAGGTTAGTGATTGATTTAGTAATTTTTCTTAGCATAGTTGTTTAATTGGTTAATTAGGTTATGGTGTGGTTTAGAATTACATGTTGTTTTCTTCATTACTGGAGTAGAGTAGCTCTCTCTTAGAATAGATTTTCTCTTCTTCCATCTAAGAATTAAGCTTCTCTGACCCTATAGAAGTCTGGCTTGGAACCCTTGGGGTCTCTTGCTAGATGAGTAGTGACAACAAGTAGTAATTCACTTTTACTTGTGCATATAACATTGTCACCTCCAAGTTTGTACGAACCCTAGGTTGATAAGTAAAGATGGTAGCCCTGGGAGTTGGTGCATTCTTGTTGCAATACCTAGGCTCATCACTTGATTCAAAAGTTTTATGTTTCAGTAGTTTTGAAGGTATACACAGGTTTGGTTAAAGGAAGTAACGTATACATACAAGTTGGCTTCAGTAAAGCATCGTATAAATTCTAATGCATGATATTTGAGGTTGTAGCTGGTTCTGAATAATGATGCAAGTTTCTAGGTTTAGCATAGTGTTCTGGTGATAGTGATTTGTCTATTTAGATTAATTGATTATTGGTTGATGCAATTTGAAAGTTCTGATGGGTCCAGTATGAAAATTTGATGAAACAAGGCCTTCATTTATATTGTTGTGTACCAAGAGCATCTAGTTTGAAAATTTATGAAACATGGTCCCTGGAGAAAGAGAGGAGGTCGTAGTCTTCTATAGGCTAGTGCCTACGTACTAGTAAACACATTGGCTAGTACAAGAGATAGGGTGTTGTAACTCCCTTCCAATAGAAGCTGGAAAATAAGAGAAGGTTGTACCCTTCTATAGGTGGGTGCCTACGTATTGGTATGAGTCTTCACCAATACAAGATTGTAAACAAATTTTCTTAATAGTAAAAGAAGATAGAGACGATAACAACAAGTAGTTTTTCTCCTGCATTGGGTTTCCACCTTAAATCTTGGTGTTCATGTGAGTTGTTTATGTGTGATGGTTTATTATGTTTTTACTGCACTTTTTAACAAGTTACTGATGAACTGATTAAAGATCAACACATGATAAATTGACTAAATCATAAGTTCTTTGGGTATATGTTGGTTTCTTTAATCATAGTATCATGTACACGCAAGTTCACTTCACATAAGCAGCGTATATAAATCTGTTTGGGAAATGAAAAATTATTGAACTATAAATATTGATTCACCCCCCTCTCAGTATTATTTCCAACACACCTACGAGTTTTGGTGTAATGAAAATCATGATTCCAATAATAGCCTATTGAGTCATTCTCTAGAAGTAATCATTCGAAAAGGAACATTATAGTTTAACAACTAGAAGTTCAATTTATGTATTCTAGAGATGGAAGATATTACTGTAGATAGAGAATAGTGATTTGTTGTGGGATAAGTTAGGAAATTTGTATTTGTAAGATTACATTTTAAACAAGTTGTTTATTTGAAAGAAATTGTATTGGTAGATGTCGAGTAGTAAAAAGGGTCTTTTCACCTCTATTTACCCTACATTAATATTAATCCAGGAACGATTTGTTATCTCAAAGAGTGTACTCAGTTTGAGGCGGTCATTTGTCAGAGTAATGCTAGTAGTATAGTGCTTTAAATACAAGAGTAAATGGATTCTTGGAATCAAACTTACTTTTAGAAAGAAACTTAAAACTCAAATCATGCACTCAAAAATCTACAACAATTTATCAGTCAAGGGTACAGTAAAAATAACTCCTCCCTTTGTAAACTGATGCAATTAAAAAACATTCAAGGAAAATATCATCAACCTGGGAACTAGACAACATATGTCAATGTTCACTACAGTTTCAAATCGTTTTGCACACCAAAGCAATGGTAATTCAAATGACAAGAAATAAAACAACGACTAATCTATTTAACAAGATTGCACAACAAAGTCTTAACCTACAGAAATGAATGAAGCAATAATTGTATCCTACAGGAATTGAGTAGCAATCGTTACTTTACAAATGATTTGAATAGCAAACAGTAATCGAACAATAAACCAATGGAAATGAAATATTGAACAACAACTTCAACCAAATGTAAATACACAGCAAAACCCAATCGAATATTACACACAGCACTCCTATATTAAAAGGAACAACAATCTGAGCTCTGATATAACAAGTATGAATCACGATTATAAAGGAACAACAATTGTGATCATGATGGAACAACAATCCCAAATGAACAACAATCACGTTAAAAGTGAACCATAGATAAATACACAATAATAGCATCTTAAGAATATACAACACTATTACTCTGTAATCGAATAGCAATGGCAATCTGTAAGGAACAACAATGCTATATGATAATATCAACTGTTTAAAGGAACAACAATGCGATATAAAGTTAGAGTGAATAGCATAACATTTTTGTTGTAGAGAATAACATTACTTATTCAAGTAAACGAAATGTAACAGAACTGATATGTAAAATAGTAAGGAACATTAGATTACTGAACAAAGCAGATAAAAGAAATCAAATCACAAATGAATTGGAAAATAATGGTATAGGAGCAAGTGATCCACCAGGGCCAAGCCTTTAGCCTCCAGGGATATACTGCTTAAGATTACTCTAGAATCAAAGATGAAACAACAACCAAAGTTTATATATTACGCATCAAAAAAGAGTTACAGTAATCGCTCTTAGAGAGAGTTGATGATCAAAGTTCCAATTACAATAGTAAGTTTCATAAAGACCACAATAGTTCTATCATTTGGGCTAGCAATGTTGCCTCCTCTTATAGCAGTCGAGTGGAGATACCAATGATACAGTGAATCGTTAAGGTAGCGATCCCTTAGGATTAGAGGATCATGAGGGATTCGCCACACTGTTAGTTCTCAGTTATCTTCTTGCTCTTACGCCAATTTGGTACCTCCTCTTCCTTTTCCTGGCTTATACGCTCCAGTTTAGATTGCCTTGTTTGGACATGGTTCCCTGACAAAAGGACAACAGCTAACCTTGTCTTGTCTTTTCCTTTAGAACGACGATCTTTCGTTTTCTCCTTTTTTTGCATAGGAAAAGGGTAATTATTAGTCATTTTACGTTGCATACAAATATTCTTAGATCTATCATAATCTTTCACCATGTACTTATTTCATAATGTAAAGAAGTTATGAATTCAAGGAAAACATGAAAAAGTGAGTGGTAATTACATACCTTCTTTGGTTCTCAACACACCTCCCTGCTTACCCTTTTTCATGCCCTCATGAAAACATTATAATTGACATACAAGGCAGTGAGGGAATAGGTTGGAGAAGGGATCTCATGAGGTGGTCTACAACCATGACTGCTAGCTATGAATTCAAAGAAATGTCCTGTCTATCCTTCATGCATTTCATATAAGGCTTGATATCCTACTACAGGGTGCCAAATAATTGGACTTCTGAATCTACAGTCTAACCAAAATGGTCCTTCTCTCAAAACAAGGTCACCATAGAGACTCGGGTGGTCAGAAGCTAGCTTAAGGTTCTCATAATTGAATGGTTCTCGGTTTTGGATGTTTAAATTAGAAGTCTGATATCAAAACTTGGCTGCTACTATGGAAAGGTCTTTGATGTAAAGAAGTATTCTATCCCTTGCCGTATGACTACTTTGTGGATAGGTCCCAATGCTTTGATCACTCCCTTAGTTCTCATTAGGCTCCTATGTTTATTCCATAATTGTTGTGGGTCTCTAGGTTCTCCTCTCACCCATAAGTCTAATCCATTTTCCTGTCTTTGAAAGACATTATAGGCTTTAAGCCACTTTATTTGATTAACACCAAAAGAAATAAATTCCTACAGTTGGACATCTCCACAAAAGGGCTAGGGTTCTGATTTGTTTCTCCATCTAATACAAAATTGTACAAATATAATTCACATAATAGTCACTGAACTTTCTCCCCATAGTGCTTACAACAATTTATGAAGTCATCAATAGTTTTTATTTCTATAGGGACTCCTGTTTTAATAGCTTTAATTTTCAATTGTAAATATCTTTCCATTAAAAACAAAGCATAATTCCTAGCAGGTGCCCTGCACGCTAGAACGTCAGTGTACAAAGAGCATAGGGTATACATTTGTTTGATGACTATATCTAGTCTATGAGTTACCTTTTTGACTCTTTCTTATTCCTTTCGCCATCCTTCGACAGCCTGGCTTTTGGATAAGTTAACATCCCTCGGCTGTTTTTGTAATTTTTCATACTTTTCTCAAGAGACAGTTTGCTTTGTAAGTTTCTCTACTGCTTGTTGGGCTTGCACCAAGTCCTTTCGCAGAGTTATTGTCCTTGGGTCACTATCCCACATAGTTGCTGTAAGCGGGAGATTTACTTGAATCTTCTTATTACATCGTCTGGTATTTATGGTTTGAATTTCCTTAGAGGATGGTGCCTTTGTCTGAATTTCCTTATCACAGGCCGATATATCATTTGTTTGTACTTTGACATGGGCAATAGCAGAGTGTTGTTCCTTTCGGTTTTGAATGGCAAGCTGGTCATGAGTCTTCTTAATCTTTTTCTTAAGGGGTTTTTTCTGAGTAGTTGTATGCTTTATCATAGAGTTCCCTTTTGTCTTCTTCCTCATTTTCAAAACCCTTATCTACTGCCGAAGTTGCTTAATCACGCTAAGAAATCTTTGTTGTTCCTTTCGCAATCTTCTAACTTCTTCTATTTTTCTGGAAGGAACAACCATTTGTTTACTCATGCCTAGAATTTGTACCTCAAGTGTTGTGGCTTCATCTTGTCCAATTTCCTTATTTTCTCCTTAGGGTGCTTCTTCAGTGCTATGCTGATCCAGTTATTTAGGGGTAGAAACCCTAGCTTTCTCTGTTGTGTCCTTAGCAACTTCTTCCTCTACCTCCTCTTCATCATGAAATTCCTCTGGTGTATTTTGACTAGGAATAGATTGTTCCTATTCTCCTGCATCATTCTCTTTCCCGGATACACTCTCATCATGAGCAGAGTGATCCTCTTCTCCTTTATCTTCATCACACAATTCTTCAGATACACTTTTGTCATGAATATAGTGCTCTTGCAATCCTTCTTCTTCCAGAGTTCTCCAAATGCACTTTTTTCATGAACAGAGTGCTCCTGCAATCCTTCTTCGATGTGGGGGTTAAGTGGGATATGAGCTTGGGCATATTCACCCATATTGGCTAGAATCTACGCCAAATCATCTTCTTGCAATAGGTTTTGCAGTGGGATTCCACTGCGTTGCTCTACTTCCTCTTCCTCCTGACCTGATTGTTCAATATCTTCCTCTAGTTCTTTATCATTCTCCTCCAATTCTTTTTCGTTCTCCCCACCTTCCAATTGTGGGGGTTCTTTGTCTGCAGAGTCGTGTATTTCTATAGGTTGACCACTATCTTCCTAGCGATTCCTTAGCATTCCATTGATTCTTGGCAGTTTAATAGATTTCCTTCGTTTCAGAGGTCTGCATGATGCACCGATATCATGTTTTCGTTTTGGGGCTGAAAAGGCCAATCCCCCATCTATTTCGAAAATCAGGTCTTCCCAACTACTCTGTTGTTGGGCAAGGCTATGGATGATTATTAGTCATATTAAGCCATGGTGACTTACTACTGATTCTAAGTGGCAAGATTTCTTCATGCTTCGGGTGACATCATGCAATAAAGAATTTTAAAACACAGGCAAATTCACAGTGCGCTTTTGCTTTAACACAACTAAAGTTTAAGATGTCATGGTCTTACCACATCTTTCCTGCCATCACAAGTGATGTAGCTTTGGATAATTCTTGCCAATTCCGTCCATGGCTCTCCCAAGGTTTCTGGTAAAACTCCCTTTCCTTTTACAGTCAAGTTCTGCCCTTCATCCTGAAAGATTTTCATGGCATCCTACAATCTCACCTTTTTTAGAGTCCACACAAGTCCTGTGGCCAGCAGTCCTAAAACGTTTGTAATTATGTCGTCAGTGACTGCTATCTGTCTCCCTCTCACCATGGAATAATGTTCATGCAAGTTCTGTAAAAACTCAATTGCCACTATTTCGTTGGATTGTTGTATGCGGTTAAAATAAACTAGTCATCCTACTCTTGCTAGGATCTCTCGTGCGGCATCAGAAACTATCAATACCTGTGGCTCCCTACGAATTGATATTCCTCCCATGTTTAGCAAAGTGTAAAAACATAGAGACAATAATGGAACAGCAGGCTGTTCAAATTTTAGTTGGCTGTTAGAAAAGCATAGAGAAGATGTCGGAACAGGAAGCCATTAAAATTTCAAATTTACTGCTAATTTTCGCAAAGCGAAACATGGAAATAACTTCGAAGCAACAAGCCATGCACATTGGAAAACAAAATACCGTTAAGCATTACTATTCCCAAGTCATTAATTCTTCCAATGGATGAGCTGAGACATATGTCGGCGAATTATGGGCTTACCTGTGCCCCCCCCCCCGCAATGTGATAGGCTAACCTCGGCCATCAAATGAAAGAGCAACTTGCTGAAATACCATAGTGCAGAGTCATTAAGGAACAACATATACAGGAATTCCATGTTTACAATGACAAGCAGATTATCGAAATTGAAGTGTGGAATAGAATCGCTTAATAAATAAGGAAGTGTCGTGATATGATGTGAAAATTGGAGGATAGGATAGCTAACATGCACAAAAGGTCCAATGTGGTCATTATCAACTTTTTCCATCATAATTGATTTGTAGTTGATTTTTATGTTTCAAAGGTTTGGAAGGGTTATATACATAATCTCATTTGAATGATTTATAAATATATAAGAAGAAGGGTTGTATAATTTCTATTGGTGTATAAGAAATATGACTTCAATACCATCAACAGAGCTCTGTTTCCCACAGGTGTCCATAACCTTGATAGAGTTGTTTATTTCACCCTTGGAACCATAATCCTTTGTGTATGCATAGGAAAGTGTCATGCAATGTCAGAGTGGAGGCCATTATGCTAGCTTGGTAACCGGATGAATCATATTGCCATCCACCAGGAAGGAGTGAAAGGTGGGTAAGTCGGCTCATGATGAGACCTCCTGATCCAAGGACTTTATTTTTTTGATATGCCTCTTGGATCATATCCCTAGTGTGGTGGCCATTGTGGGAATGCCACTTCACTTTCTTCCTTATGATCATGGTAGGCTGGTTCTTAATGAGACCCCCTATCCTTCATCTGACAAATCATGTTAGCAATCTCATAAACATTTTTCTTTTTCTTCTTTGTTTTCTTTTATATATCACCTTTCCTATTTATATACAGAGGGTGGTTTAGTACTCCTTAAGAGTAGGGATGGTGGAAGAAGTCTTAACATCTCAATAGAAAAAAATATGCCCTTATTCTTATTCAATAATAATGATCAAAGAGAATTATGGGGATTTAGAAGGAATTAACATGATAAAAATAATCAATCACATCGGTATTAGCAGAATAATGACAACAAAGTGATCAATAATTGTGTCCTTTTCTCTTTTCTCTTACCAATTCAAGGCACTAGCTTCTAAAGATAACGATTTTTATGTAATTTGTTGATTTTCGATATCCTCTAGTTTTTGTATTCATTGCATAAATGTATAGTTGTGCTTTAAACCATCATGACTTTCAAAAATGGTTTAAATGATAAAACACACAAAGGAGAAAATGCACTCTAGAAATATAGAATAACTACTGCACACAAAATCAAAAAAAGATACTTGAAACTATTGTTGGAACAACAAAGGAAACAGGCGTAAACAAACAAAAAAATGTGAAAATGTCATACTGTTGTCCCTTTGGAAAGGAACAACAAAAAATGAAAGTGTTGTTCCTTTGCAAAAGGAATATCAAAAAAATGAAAGTATTGTCCCTTCGGAAAGGAACAACAGAAAAATGAAAGTGTTGTTCCTTCAAAAAGGAACAACAAAAAATGAAATTGTTGTTCCTTTGGAAAGGAACAATAGAAAAATGAAGGTGTTGTTCCTTCGGAAAGGAATAGAAAAAATGCAAAAGTGTTGTTCCTTCGGAAAGGAATAGCAAAACGTAAAAGTGTTTTTCCTTCAGAAAGGAATAGCAAAATGTGAAAGTGTTGTTCCTTTGGAAAGGAACAACAAAACGTTAAAGTGCTATTCCTTCGGAAAGGAACAACAAAACTTGAAAGTGTTGTTCCTTTGGAAAGGAACAACAAAACGTGAAAGTGCTATTCCTTCAGAAAGGAACAACAAAATGTGAAAGTGTTGTTCCTTCAAAAAGGAACAACAAAATGGCAGAAATGTTGTTCTTTCAGAAAGGAACAACAAAATGCAAAAGTGTTGTTCCTTCGAAAAGGAATAGCAAAATGGTGGAACTGTTGTTCCTTCAAAAAGGAACAGAAAAAGGCAGAAGTGTTGTTCCTTCAAAAAGGAATAGTAAAGTGGTGAAAATGTTGTTCATTCCAAAAGGAACAACAAAGTGGTGAAAACGTTGTTCCTTCCAAAAGGAACAACAAAATGCAAAAGTTGCAGAAATGTAGAACATAAAGTAATTTACAAAAACAAAATAAAATAATTATGTATAAAATGTAAAAGTGATCAAACCACTTAATGAACCAAAGGTGAGGAAGATTTCTCTTCCTCAACCAGAATCTGCATGTTAGAGTCTTCATGGAGTTACTGGTGAAAGGATTCCCGAGTGAGTGGTTTGCAGTATCATCGAACTTTGTGTTTGTTTGCCTTAAAGGTATGTCCCGATCCATCAATGGTGGTTAAAGTAACGGTACCATTATCATGTACTTTTTGGATCTCGTATGGTCCGAGCCAACGAGTCTAGAGCTTCCCTGGAAAATCCTGAAACCTAGAATCATATAGGAGTGCCCAATCTCCTTTGTGGAAGACTTTCTTTTTGATGAGGGCGTCGTGCCATTTGGTTCTCTGTTGTTGGATCAATGCGGTATGTTGGAGAGTAGAGAGCCTGATTTCATCCATCTCATTAATATGCTATAGTCTATTAATATGGGCCTCGTTCAATTCTAAACCAACTTCTTGTGTTGTTCTTAAGGTTTGTATTTCGAATTCGATTGGAAAGATAGGTTCCTTTCCAAATACTAGTTGATATGGTGAATAACTAGTAGTGCTTCTCCATGTTGTTTTGTATGCCCACAAGGTTTCAGGAAATCTTGTAGCCCAATCGCGTCTTTGTGATGCAATGGTTTTTGTTAGTATTGCTTCTATTACTTTGTTCATGCTCTCTACTTGGCCATTTGCCTGCGAGTGATATGGAGAGGTAATTTTGTGCTAAATGTGATAGTTTTTCAATGTTGCGGCAATTTTATTACCAGCAAACTATGGTCCCCCATCCATGACTATGTCTCTTGGGAGGCCATATCACACAAATATGTGGAACAAGAATTGAATGACAGAATCCTCTATAGTTCTTGGCAATGCCTCTGCTTCAACCCATTTGGTGAAATATTCTGTGGCTACTAAAATGTATGTTTTCTAGTTCGATGATGGATTGATTGGACCCAAAAAATCAAGCACCCAACATTTGAATGATTCGATAACTAGCTGTGGATTGAGAGGCATCTCATCGGACTGTCTAGGGCATCCTGTTCTTTGACAACTGTCATAGGCTTGAACAAATTTATTTTCATCTTTGAATATTGTGGGCCAATAATATCCTATTTGTAGAAGTTTGTGACTAGTTCTTCGATCTCTGAAATATCTGCCACATGGTCCATCATGACAGGCTTTCAGAATATCAAAAATTTCATCTTCACAGACGCATCTCCTGATGTGCATATCTACCCCTGTATGAAATAAGTAGCCCCTAATCCAAGAAAATCGGGTATTACGCCAAACAATCTACTTTCGTTCATTGGGAGTCAGATGTTTTGGTAATTTGCCTACTACTAGATAATTCAAAACATCAGCATACTAGGGTGTTTTGACAGTAACAGTGAACAAATGTTCGTCTGGAAACTAATCCTCGACTGCTGCTATGTCCACTGGTTTCAACATTCGTGAGAGAAAGTAAGCTATAGGGTTTTCTTTTCCAAGTCGGTCTTTTATTATGATATCGAATTCCTACAATAAAATCAGCCATCTTGTTACTCTACCATTTGTGACTGGTTTATTCATTAAATATTTTATGGCAGAGTGATCTATGTATAAAACAATAGGATATCTAGTGATGTAATGCCTAAATTTATTTATAGCATGTATTACAGCTAAGAATTATTTTTCAATAACAGTATAGTTCAACTCAGTAGGAGACAAGTTTTTGCTAATATAATAGATCATGTATGGTTTTTTGTCTTCTTCCTGCCCAAGGACTGCTCCAATAGCTGTGTCTGAAGCATTTGATGAAATTTGGAATGGCAGGTCCCAATTTGGACCTCTCAGTATTGGTGTTGTTGACACTAGCTTTTTCAAATCCTCAAAAGCACGGTCACATTTATCTGTCCAAACAAAGTCAAAATTCCCTGTTAGTGCATATAGGGGTGTAGCAATGTGAGAAAAATGTTCTATAAATCTTCTATAATAACCAGAAAATCCAAGGAAACTGCATACCTCTATCTATGTGGTGGGAGTGGGCATTAAGAAGATTATTTGAATTTTGGTTGGATCTACCTGTATTCCAGCTGCTAAAATATAATGACCTAGGATGAGGCCTTTCAGTCATCATCATATAGCATTCTTCATCGCTTAGGCAAAGCCTGGTAGCGATACATCATTGGAGCACCTTTTCTAGTGTATCTAGTGCTAGGTCGAAATCGTCTCTGTATGGTGTGAAATCGTCCATATATACTTCGAGCCCTTCATTTATTAAATCTGAAAAGATACTAAGGATAGACCTTTGAAATTATTTTCTTTGCATAGACCAAAAGGTAGGACTCTATAGGAAAAAGTTCTCCAAGGATAGGTAAAAGTAGTTTTGTGTTGGTCTTCAGGGGCAATTTGAATTTCATTGTATCCACTGAAGCCATCTAGCAAAGAAAATAATTTCTTTCCTGCTAATGTATCTAATACCTGGTCAATAAATGGAAGGGGAAAGTGGTCTTTTTGGGTTGCTTTATTTAATTCTCTATAATCTACACAAATCCTCCACTTTCCATTCTTCTTTTGCATCACTACAAGCGAAGAGACCCATTTTCTATCGGTGATAGGATAAATAAAGTTTGCATCTAAAAGCTTTTGTAGTTCAGCTTTCACAATATCTTTTAGATGAGGGTTAAGTCTTCTTTGGGGTTAGCAAATAGGTCTTGCATCTTTCTCTGTATATATGTGGTGTGTACATAACCAGGGATTGATTCCCTTCATATCCGGATAATCCCATGAAAATAATTCCTTATATTTTTTCAGTAGCTGGATCAGTTTCTGTTCTTGTTTAGGAGTCAGGTTACTATTAACATTTAAAGTTTTATCTGGCTCAATCTCTACTGTTTTGATATTTGAAACAGAGGTAGTAGGTATCGTCTGGTCATGAGTTTCTTTAAGAGGATCTTCTTCCAATTCATTATCAAATGTTGCCTCTATCATGTGACATTGTATATGAGATCTAGATTCGGCTTGGTTAATAAAATTGTTAATAATATCATCTTCTGTTTGATCTTTGAAATCAAGGGCATCTTCTATAGTTAATGGTGATCTAATATTTTTAGTAAGGTGTGATACATGATGTTTGTTAGTTTTTATTATCGTGACACTTGGCTGGGGTGGAGGATATAAAGCTAGATTTTTTATACTAGGCCCTCTAGTTATGGTCATACTACCTTGTTGGCAGCCAATGTAAGCATCAACAGTTGCAAGCCAAGGTCTGCCTAAAATTAATGGGTGTCCATCAAGTCAGTTTTTAGGTTTTATTATCATAAATTTGGCAAGATATTCCCAAGGATCAATGGATACCATGACATGATGTAGTGTACCTTCTAGCCTAACCACTGATCGGTTAGCCAGTTCTAATAAAGTGGAAGTTGGTTCTACTGATGTAATGCCCATTTTTCGACAAGTTGTGGTTTTAGGATATTAATTGCAGCCCTTGAATCAACTAAGGCATTTGAAAAGGTTTGTCCATTGATTTGGACTGTCACTATTGGATTTCCAACGTCTTCATATTTGACAAGGGCTTCTTTTCTTGATAACAAATCAAATAAGGTGCCATCTACTTGGACTACCGGATTATTTGTTATTCTCCTCCTTGGTATTTTTATAGATATTTCTTTGATGGTCTTGGAATATATTGGGATATATTGAATAGCTTGGAGGAGTGGGATTTTTATGTACAGGTTCTTAAGTTCTCCCAGAATATCAAAATCAAGATGTTCTATAGGTCGCGGTATAATTAATTGTTCTAGGAATGGAGGAGAAGATGTGGTTGATTGATCATGAGTTTGTTTTGTAGCCACATCTTTTTCTTGTAAGGGTTGTTCTACAAGTAAATGATTTTCAATCTAAACATTTTTATCTCCCTCAATTTCTATAATGCGCCCAGACCTTAATTGAAGGTCATTGCATTCCCTTAGATCGATTTCTATCTCTGGTGTTTCAATTATTTTAATAGATTGAACCGGTCTATTATTTGGATTAGGGTTTGGTTTGGCTGGGAGTTGTGGTCTTAAGTTGGACTGGGGAGTTGTTGTAATGCTGGCAGTGTAGGTTGAGGGAGTGGAATGGTTCCTACTGGTTGATTCATCGGTCTTTGCCAGTTTGTCTGCCAGGCTTGACTTTGTGAAGTAAGAAGGGACCATTGTTCTGGATATGCATTATTTTGCCAATATGGTGGGGCATAGGGAAAATTTGGCCAATTAGATTAGCTTGTTTTATTTGGCCATGGTGATGATGAAGGAAATAGTTGTTGTGGCTAGTTTGAGAAAGGAGGTTGATTTTGCCACATTGTATTATATTGCTAAGCATGATATTGTGGAGGCTGAAAAGAAGAAGTTGGATTGGGGAACATACCTGATTGTCGCAGCTGCCATTAAAGACATTGATTAAGTAGGTACACCGGTTCTGGTTCTTCTTCCGCTTCTTTGTATACTACTTTCAAACCAAGAAGTGAGGGACAACTTTCTGTAGAGTGGTGTTTTGTACAAATGGCACAACCTTGGACTGCATCTAATGGGCACTCTTTCTGGCTATGTTTCTTTCTGCATCTAGGACAGACGATTGCTAGATTTTTCTCTACCTCTGCTTGTTTCTGCTTGGCTTGCATAATGCCGAGTTGTGTTTTCAGAGTTCCCAATATTATCAGTTTTGAAATTTTCTAATAAATTTCCAATTTCCGCGTGAGTTACTCCTTATCCAGAGATTTTTTGTCCCTTGTAAACCTACCATATTCTGTTGGTTTTAGCCTCATGCTTCCTCGTGTGCTCCTGATACATAAATCAATGATGTTAGCAAAATCCTCTTAATAGATATCTCCTTTTCCCATAATATTCAATGTTTCAATCCATTGTTCCTTCATGCCTTTAATTAATGTTGTTTTTAATATAGTATGAGGTGAGGGTAATGATGCATAAGGAGATCTTTGAAGATTATACTGAAAACGTTCAACATATTCTTCTAGTGTTTCATTAGGTCTAGCTACCATCTGAAATATTTCATCTTTTAACTCTCTAGATCTATAATAATCTTGATATTTCTTCAGGAAATAACCTTTCATCTATTCCCAGTTATTTATAACAACTCCACCCAACCCCATAAACCATCGTAAAGTAGCTCCTTTTAATTTAGAAGGAAATAGTTTCAGCTTCTGTGGATCGGTGGTATAGTCATATCCTCTACATAGCACATCAAATTAAAACAAAAATGCATTTGGATCTTCCAATGTTAGGCCATGAAATATAGGGATATGCTAGAGAATAACTACCTTCATTGGTGCATTGGCTACAGTATCTACAATGGGATATTGCAGTGTGGAAGTTTGGGTGTTTGGCTGGTTTTGGGCCATTTGGTCAAATATGTGCCAATAACCTTTCAAAATTTCTAGGAGGGTATTCCTAGGTTGGCCAGATGAAGGGGGGATGGCTTTAACATGAATGGCCTTAACAACACTTCCTTTGTCTGGGATGATGAGAGTCCCTAATGTTTGGGGGGGATTTTGATTCTTAAGGTTCTTCAAGAATGAGTTTTCTAGTGCTTCCCTTATCTAGGCTACTAGTGGCTAAATTATTCCAAGAGGAGATCTTGGTTCTTCAGTTTCCCCTGATTCTCCTCTTCCTTCACAGAGGTTGCTAAAGTTCCCTTCTTGCAATGATTTTTGGCTAGAATTCTCAATTTCTTGGAAATCTTGCTCGTCGGCTTGACTATGCACCTCAACAAAGGCTACAGATGGTGATCCTGTGGCCTAAAGGGAACCAGTAGGTTGTCTAGAAGCAACTTTTCTAGGTCCTACTAAAGGCTGAGATTCTGCTTTCTTCAAGATTTCGTTTATAAAGGTTGATCAGCCAAGGGTCACTAACCTCTTAGCTTTATCAGGATTGGGTAGTGGTTTGGGGTTCTTTTCAGGCTTTTTCTGCTTTGTCATGCACACAAATCAAACACTGATTTCTACCCAAAACAACAACAAATCTATAGGGAAGCGGGCAAAGGAGTAGGGTTATTACATGATCCATACACAGGTTCTTACCTTTCGTTTTTAAAACCCAATTATTCCTAGTAGGTACCTACACTACTCTAAAAAGGAAACAAATGGCTACACTCTTCCCCGACAACGACGCCAAAATGTCGAGCAGTAAAAAGGGTCATTTTCACCTCTATTTACCCTACATTAATATCAATCTAGGAACGATTTGTTATATTAAAGAGTGTACTCAATTTGAGGTGGTCATTTGTCAGAGTAATGCTAGTAGTATAGTGCTTTAAATACAAGAATAAATGGATGCTTGGAATCAACTTACTTTCAAAAAGAAACTTAAAACTCAAATCATGCACTCAAAAAGCTACAGCAATTTATCAGTCAAGGGTACAGTAATAGTAACTCCTCCCTTTGTAAACTAATGCAATTAAAAAACATTCAAGGAAAATATCATCAACCTGGGAACTTGACAACATATGTCAATGTTCACTACAGTTTCAAATCGTTTTGCACGCCAAAGCAATGGTAATTCAAATGAAAGGAAATAAAATGACGACTAATCTATTTAACAAGATTGCACAGCAAAATCTTAACCTACAGAAATGAATGAAGCAATAATTGTATCCTACAGGAATTGAGCAGCAATCTTTACTTTAGAAATGATTTGAACATCAAACAGTAATCGAACAATAAACCAATGGAAATGAAATATCGAACAACAACTTCAACCAAATGTAAATACAAAGAAAAACCCAATCGAATATTACACACAACACTCCTATATTAAAAGGAATAGCAATCTGAACTCTGATATGACAAGTATGAATCAGGATTATAAAGGAACAACAATTGTGATCACAATGGAACAACAATCCCAAATGAACAACAATCACATTAAAAGTGGACCATAGATAAATACACAATAATACCGTCTTAAGAATATACAACATTGTTACTCTGTAATCGAATAGCAATGGCAATCTGTGAGGAACAACAATGTTATATCATAATATCAGTTGTTTAAAGGAACAATGATGCGATATAAAGTTAGAGTGAATAGCATAACATTTATTTTGCAAAGAATAACATTACTTATTCAAGTAGATGAAATGTAACAGAACTAATATGTAAAATAGTAAGGAACATTAGATTACTAAACAGAGTGGATAAAAGAAATCAAACAACAAACGAATCGGAAAATAATGGTATAGGAGCAAGTGAACCACCAGGGTTGGGCCCTTAGCCTCTAGGGACACACTGCTTAAGATTACTCTAGAATCAAAGATGGAACAACAACCAAAGTTTATATATTACGCATCAAAACAGAGTTACAGTAATTGCTCTTAGAGAGAGTCGATGATCAAAGTTCCAATTACAACAGTAAGTTTCATAAAAACCACAATAGTTTTTTCATTTAGGCTAGCAATGCTGCCTCCTCTTATAGCAGTTGAGTAGAGATATCAATGATACAATGAATCGTTAAGGTAGCAATCCCTTAGGATCAGAGGATCCTGAAGGATTCGCCATAATATTAGTTCTCAATTATCTTCTTGTTCTCTTACACCAATTTGGTACCTCCTCTTCCTTTTCTTGGCTTATACGCTCCAGTTTAGATTGCTTTGTTTGGATATAGTTCCCTGTCAAAGGGACAACAGTTAACCTTGTCTTGTCTTTTCCTTTAGAATGACAATCTTCCATTTTCTCCTTTTTCTACATATGAGAAGGGTAATTATTAGTCATTTTATGCTACATACAAACCTTCTTAGGTCTATCATAATCTTTCACTGTGTACTTATTTCATAATGTAAAGAAGTTATGAATTCAAGGAAAAGATGACAAAGTGAGTGGTAATTACATACCTTCTCTACTTCTCAATAATAGATCTAAGGCTAGAGGTACATCTATATATGTAGGGAAATCTATGAGGAAATGTTGATAAAAGTAAGGGATCTTATAATACCCACTCCATGGAAACATAAACCTCCATTAATAAGGGAAGTCATGTTTACTTGAAATTTACAACTAAACATTGAAATCAAAATGTATGGTTGATCAAATCAAGGGATTTATTTAATATGTCTCCTCCAGTGGAGTGGTTTTGTGAATATGAATAGTGAAATAGAAGTGATGTTTTCCTAGGAAATGATTTGACAATAAAAATCATAAGATGTGCAAGGTCAAGTTTCTACTAAAAAATGGAAGCATTAGAACTCTCCCTCGGCTTATGTATACTGGAGATCTAGCCAAAACCCAAAGATCTAGAAGTAATATAGGTGATGTAGTCATGTGCATTATATTTTAAAATGAAATATATAATATAGCTTGAGGAGAAATGGTGTGGGTGAGAGGAGTTTGGACTAGAACTCCATACAATTTTTTGGGAAGCACAATTAATGACAAGTGAAATAGTGTTGTTTCTAGTGGTAACAATGAAGAAGATACGACCCCTACTATCCCTAGAGAGAAAACAATGCTATGGCATAAAATGTTGGGACATATTGGAGAGAAAGGCTTGCAAACATTACATGGTAAAAGTATCATTGAATGTATGTATGATTCCTCATTATATTTGTATTTCTATAAACATTATCTATATGGTAAAAAAAAATAAAGTAATATTCCCATTTAGTGCTAGAAGTTAAAAGGGAATCTTGAATCTGATGCACAATAATATGTTTGCACCCATGTTTTTTCCATTACCATGTAAATATATGTATTGTATTGCATTCATGTATGGTTTTGAATAAAATGTGGATCTATTTCCTCTGAAAGAAATATGATATTTTAGTCAATTTAATGAGGTGAACACTTTTGTAAAGAACCAATTAGAGAAGTAAATAAAGGTGTTTAGTACAAACAATTGTGGAAAGTTATGTGGAATGAGTTCGAGGAATTCTATGAAAATTGTGGAATGCAAGGAAAAGGATTATTTCATACACACCTCAACATAATGGAGTTGTAAAATAATGAATAAGACTTTGAGTAAAAAGGTCACAAATATGCTCAATGATGTAGGGTTATCATAAGAATTTTAGGTAGAAGAAATTAAATATTGCATTGTACTAGGTAAATCAATCACTTGCATCATTTTTGGGTTAAAAAACCCCACATGAGGCATGAATTAGCAAAGAACCCTCTCTTAAGAATCTCAAAATTTTTGGTTGTTAAGTCTTATGTGCATTTTTCAAGGGAAAATAGGAGTACATTGGATAACAAAGCTAAAATTTGTATCTTTATTAGTTATAAATATCATATAAAATGTTATAAAATTTGGAACCTAATAATAAAGAATATTTTTCATAGTCATGATGTAATTTTTATAGGGGATAAAATTATTCAAAAATAAACAATCCAACCAATGAGATAATATCCAAAGAGAATAGAATCTAAGTTTAAAGAATTTGATTCAACCAAAGAAGAAGAACCTCAAACTCTAGTCTTGAGTTTATCATCTTGAGAAAGAAGGTAATGAAAAAGGCATACACACCTTATTTTAATATCAATTTCGTTCTATATGCTACTAAAAATGATCCTATAACTGATAGGGAGGCTATAAAACATTTAAAGGATAGTAAACACTGGAAGAAATCCATGACTAAAGAAATGGATTCCTTGGATATAAATGAGACATGGGATCAAGTTGAAATTTCAACTATAAGAAAACCTATTAGTAGAAAATGGTTGTTTAAGAAAAATATGAATGTAAAAGGAAAAATAGATAACTGTAAAGTTTTCCTAGTAGCATAGGGATATTCATAGGTGGAGGGTGTCTATTTTGGTGATTTTTGGTATTCTCTTGATGGTTTAAATTCTATTATGTGTATTTTGTCTATAGTTGTTATGTCTAATCTTGAAGAAAAGTAAATGGATGTAAAGATATAATTCCTACACAAGGATATTGAAGAAAAGTCTCCATGAAATAGCCAAAAGGTGTTGGAGAGAAAGGAAAAAAAGAGCTAGTTTGCACGCTAAATAAATCACTATATGTATTAAAAAATCTCCAAGAATGTGGTATCAAAAGTTTATACTTATACATTGGTACTTAGTTTATCAAAAAGCAATGTTGATCACTATGTGCATTCTCTGTGTTGTACAATCCTTTTTTCTTTTCTTACGTTTTGCATGCTGAAGAAGTGGGGTGAAAATCATAGACGATATTGGACCCATTTTCTCATAAAAGGATGAGCTCAAAGGCCATGTCAATTCCATGTTGATCCCACTCAATTAGAAAATCCTCAGAAAGAGCATGTTAATGATATGAAAAAGTCTTAAATTGGCCACTGGGATCAAAAAGATGAGGATAGTCAAAGTGGAGCCTATGCAATTCAAAGCCCCAAAACCTTGGAATCTTGTGACTCATCATAAAATAAATTGTGAGAAGCTTTGGGGACCAGAGACCAGTAACTTATCAACTATAGAAACTAGGGGTGTCTATTAATTAAATCCCATAATAGAAGTTGAAGGCCCAGACCCCGCGTAGGAAATAGATGGGGGGCCTTATCTCTCTTTCTACCCCAAAGGTGGTAAGTTATCATTGGATAAAGATGATTTCAACAACTTCTCGGTGGGAGGTGGACACATGGTAGGCAATTTTGGAGTTTTCAGGTACCCGAAGGACCCAAAAATGGATGACACTTGGATCGATCATAGGTTGACACATGGCCCATTTGATTTCGACATGAAGTCATCTTGGAGGTATACCATAGAGGCTCAAGAGCCCCCTAACCATTTCTAATTGCATTAGAAAAGGAGTTGGGCACTAAGGGACTAGGGCTCTAGAGCATCTGATTTCCAACTCAACAGTAACTAGTACCGTTCTTAGCATGGAGAAGTCAACAAGTTGCAATGAACCTTCCATATGTCCTAGATATAAATGATTAATGGGTGGCTACCTATGGAGATAATCATCATCCATCATAAAGAAACTTCACTCGAAAGGAGCTCTGGCGAGTGAACAAGCATGATCATTAAGCCAGTGTTAGCCCCCCAGAAAGTCAGAGTCAACAAATCATTATTTTCATATCAACAATTGTGATTTATTTCGGGGGGAGGGTGTGAGCCTCACCTCCATTTTCACCTAGAAACCTCGTCGGGGAGATTAAAAGGACCCGCCACCTGTTAGGCCAACGCAATGACCACATCTGCCACTGGGACCATTATCAAGTGAGCATGGAAAGAAAGCATAGAAATAAGTGGATAGATCTCCTTTCTCCCTTGTCCTCCATCCAACCCAGTTATACCATGTGTCTCCACTACACCATCTCATTATGTTTTCATCTTAAAATCCCCGCAAATTGACTATTTCACCCCATGCACCTATCGTTGCACTTTAAACTGTCTATGTAAATCCATTCTATGTCAATCCCTTCCATATGTTTTATCTACCTTTGATCAAATTAGTTACCAGAGTGAAAAACTTCATGCACTCACATCTCTCTATACTCCTAGCTCACCTAGAAATCATCCACCACCCTCATCAAGAAGATATGAAGAAGGCCAATGGGAAGTTGAAAACGCTTGTGCAACAACCCACTGGCCCATTTAGAGAAACCATCGATGAAAACTTTCCCAAGGCATGACTTGTTTTGGATACCATATGCTTCGGGGATGTAGCGCATTCCTTGTGGGAGGCAATATATAGGTATTTTGATATTGAAGGTCCCTGGATAACCATTAGGATAATAGTTTTTGATGATCAAAACCCCGCCTCAAAGAAAACTCCACAAGACGCAGCCAATTCATTCCTGAACAGAATTGGAGCAAGAGTTAAGGGCATGCCCTATACAAACATGGTCAGATGGGTTATTGAAACAATGGATATCATGGGAAGGAAGGTCCACACTAAAAATGGCATGACAATTGGATCATTCATAACAAAGCCATTTTAAGAGATGTACCAATTGCTAAGCCATTAATATGTCTATGAAAAAACGTATATGGAAAAATTTTGTAAGAAGCACGAAGATCCAACGAAATTTATTAAGGATTGGAGGAGTGGCTCTAACAAACACAAGAAGGAACAAGGGGGTAAGTGCTTCATAGAATCACTAGCTTCTCTTTTCAATAAAGTAGCTAAAATTCTCTACATGCTACATGATTACCCCAACGTCTCTAAATTCCCTAAAGTTTGGTTCCCTCTTATTGATGGGGACTATGAGGGATACATATTTGATTAGGCTACCATATTATCCAATAATCTATCCAAAAACATTATAGCTTTTCTCTCCTCCAATACTGTCTCAAAGAACAAAATCCCTTCGTTCTACATGTCAGCATATGTCATGGACTCCCTTTGTTATTCCCTTGATTTCTCAACCATGGGATGGAAGTGGATTGTCTTTTATCCTACACCAATCCACATTTACCATGATGTACTATGGGAGACAAATTATTTTTGTCACTTCTATCAAATCTATCACAATGTTATTATTCCAATCTATGAAATAATATTTGATACAAAGCCTCCCAGAATGTCTCGACAAGATATGGAGGATCTTGGGAAGATTGGTAAAATTAGTTTGGTGAAGAGTCCCTCACCTATATTAGAGTCTTAGGTAGCCATGCACCCCCAAATGTCTTACCACTCTATGTTTCAAACAAGTTGATATGCAAAGATGTAGCATATCAAATAGTTGGCCATGGAATTACCAAGGCATTGAAAGAATCCTATAAGAAGGTTTGGTCTCAATTCCTCCTTCCAATCTGGATTTTCTCTTTGGCTGGTTATAGGCATGCCAAAAAGGATCTCTTGCCTATTGAAGCACTGAATTTAACCACCATTTTGAACAGGCCCTATCACATAGATGGGGTAGTAAAGAATATTTCCCTGAACTCTAGTTTTATAAATTCCCCCCACGAAGAGAACAATTTGGATGGCTTATTCGTTAAGGTGCCTTCTTATGTGTTAATTCCCAAAAGGGTTAATGAGGAGTTATTGGTCCAAGAGTGAGAGCAGTTCTTCGCTTTCAGGGATGCAAGGTTGGCCCCTCTACCACTGAATTTGTTGTAGTTCCCTCTGCAGGGACAAATATATCTAAATGACACTATGATATCTACTCAACAAGGGAGTTCCTCCCAACCGATGGTTACTCCTCTGCAACAACAAGAAGCAACAACTAGCTCTTCAGACCCTAGAGGATAGAGACATATGGTGGACCCAAACATGAAGTAGGAATGGGACTAGTTTGACCAAGACTTGAAGAAATATAAACAAGGGGAGGAAGAGAAGGAAGTCTTAGGGGGAGAAATTGTTTTCCAATAGTAGACCCCATTCCATAGTATACCTTCTTGTTGGATTAGTGGGCCTGACCTAGGTTCAGAGGTGATTTAGCGAATAAAATCCTGTACTACTGGCCCTTTCAACAATAGTCCGTGGAGCACAGACTGAGGTCTCAGTCGACGTAGTATGGGAGGGTGCTAGAACCAGGTTTCCACACCCTTGGGATGTATGATGGGCTTCTGGAGGTCTGTGGTCTGACCTTCACGCTCACTATGCTACATACACCAGTGGGCACCTCGCAGCTTGTGATGTTGTCTTCATGCAGTCTTATTCGCAGTGTGATCCTTGTTACTTACCCAAGTCTTTCCTAATTATGCATTGTTAGCTAATTACCTAGATTATTTTCATATATAAGTATTCTGAACCATATAAGCATTTACTCAATTGTGCGTAGTAAATAAATAGAGTAAAAGTTAACAAAATAACGATTCAAGACTAGATGCACAGAATTAGGATAAACTTCTCTTTATTAGATTTTCATCCCGATTACAGACTTGACTCCCCCTGCGCACTCAGCTACAGGGGTCCACACACTTAGCTGCGGACTCTACTAGGCCTCTGCGCACTCAGCTGCGGAGTCTACTAGGCCTTTGCGTACTCAGTTGCAAAGCCTCTTCCTACTACTACAACCCAAGACACTTAGAATTCTACTCTAAGCTTGAGCCATTCCTTCGCTACTCTCTATAGTTCACTACTTTTACAACTTAGAGCCTCACTATATTTATACAATCCCGTGGTCCGTGGACCATGGTAGGCCAACATGAATTTACATTACATTACATTATTTTAGGGTGGATAGCCCTATGACTTAACCTCTACTTCATGCTCCGCACCCATAATTCACGGAGTTTTAACACACCTTTGACCAGAACTTGGGCTTTGAGCCCCAAAACCTATTGTGGGGGTATTCCATGCCCAACAGGCCCCCAACACAATCATCGTGACTCGCCTCGAGTCACTCTTCTGGTGTGGCAATCTTGGTACAGAGCCCTTCCAATTGATCCTGCATTGCGCAGAAGTCCACATCGCACTGTTCTACAGTCTACTGGATCTGCTCCATTATTTTGGTCAAAGTCTCACTGTTAGGTGCAAATCCCTATATTAAGGCATGCATCACTTTCATCTGTGTGAACTTTCCTTTGATGTCTATAGTGATGAGGAAGGCCTCATCAATCCAAGGCTAGATGCATGCTTTAAGGGTTGCCTCTTTCTGCCACACGACATCCACCTATTCCTTCAATGCCTTGAAGTCTGCAAAGCTCCACAAACTGTTGTACATTGTGGGGATAGGCATGGCCTTCTATTAATCCACATCTGGATGCTCACCTCCATGAGCACCTAGAAGATCATAGTCTCACAGATCCGCATGGGCAAGTCCTGTTCAATATGAGGGAACTGATTGTCCTCAGGCAGTTCCCATGTTACCAATAAAATAGACAAGAGAAACCACACATAGTGGAAGGTCTTGCCCTGCTCTTAAGCTTCCTTGTAGTTGGTTAGGGTTTCTTCACAGAGGAATTTAGCCCAGTTGAATTGGACCCCCTTCGCGCACTGTTCGGCCAGCGCAACCACAGGTACTAGTACTTCATCAGTGCAAAACTTCCGCATTAATTTGATGGCCAGGAGTTGGGTGGCTATGCGCACCCATTTGTCCTTGATACTCGTGATTGCATAACCTCGCTTCTTCTTTTCCATCATGTATTGCGAGAGCCAAATCTCTGCTTCTGCCAGCTATCTCTCCGGGGTCCTTTCCCTTACAAGGAAGTTGAGAAATCCAGTGAATGAGGGCAATCGTGATGGGAATAGGCTCCTCCAACCATAGATACCCATCATGCACCTGGCACAGTAGCTGCTTGATAATGAAAATGGTGATGGGTGCACGGTGAAAGTCGGGTATCCATCGTAGATGAAGTAACCCAGCCTTCTCCACACCACGTAGCCATTATTGCAGCACCAACATGATTACTAGCCCCTCTGAATTTTTTTCATCAAGCTCTCCATCGGTAGGTGTGGTAATATCTCGTTGTCTGTGAGGTCCTAATCTTTGAATTTCAAGGTAGGAACCTAACCTAAGAGCGGACCTTCAAAAGCAATTCTGTCAGGGAGGAGTGGGGTCTAGAGTGCACTCTTCGTGGTCTCCAGGTCTTTGGGCACCCTAGCTTTCCCTTTCCACCAAACCATTTGTTGGCTTAGTGGAGCCTGACCCAGGTTCAAAGGTGATTTAACCAAGCAAATCTCAGTACTACTAACCCTTTAGGCAATAGTCTGCGGAGCGTTGACTGAGGTCTCACCCAAAGTAGTATGGGAGGGTGCTAGAACTAGGTTTCCACACCCTTGGGATGTCTAATGGGCTTCTGAAGGTCCATGGTTTGAGCTTTGCGCTCACTGTGCTACATGCACCAGTGAGCACCTCGCGGCCTACGAGTTGTCTTCTTGCAGTCCTATTCGCAACACAATCCTTGTTACTTACCCAAGTCATTCCTAATTATGCATTGTTAGCTAATTACTTAGATTGTTTTCATATATAAGTATTCTGAACCTATTGTGGCCACAACCACCACCCTATCAAAACCTGCCTTGATAGGAATCTTGAATGGGTCCCCTAAAAATTAATCTTTCATCCCTCTGAATGATTTGTTTTATCTCAGAGACTTTAGCTTGTTGCCAAGTCAAATCTTCCATTCCTAATGGTTAAGGCCCCCTTAATAAATATCTACCGCATGATTCATCTATAACCCTTTCTAGCCCATTCATATCCTCCATCAAGTTTTTTCAACCCTTAAAAACCTTCTATCGCACCTTTATTTCCATTATAACTCTTTACAATGGAAATTCTTCACAAACATGCCTAAATCACCCTTTTTTGCCTATCGCAATCAACACTGCACACCACTATACACCGGACCCAACAGCATTATTAACCCTAGTATATATATTTTGGGTTCGGAGTCCCATCGCATATTGCAATCAACAAGGTCCCAAGGCTTGCATACAACGCGTACCATAAGATAGCGGACCCATCGAGATTATCAAGCATAATATATATATTTTCGAGTCTACTCCCCCCAATTACATATCACAATCAACAATCACACATTGATATATATATAGCGCAATGCGATATGGCGGACCTGCCGAACTATTAAATATAACATATATATTTTCGTGTCGGGCCTAATCGCATATCACAATCAACAGAGCCCGGGGTTTATATATATAGTGCAACGCAATATACCGGACCTGCCAGGGTCATTAAATATAACATATATGTCATCGGGTCTGGCCTAATTGTATATTGCAATCGACAGAATCCAAGGATCGTACATAAGGCATGCTGTGATATGGCGGGCCCGACGATAACTATAGGCCCGGGTGTATATCATTTGAAGTCCATCCTTATGGTCGGTCGTGGGTTTTCCCATGTTTTCCTGTGTATTTCGCCAAAATGGTGTGGTCCAGGTTTTTGAAGGAAAATCCTATAAAGTGAATAGGTCTGCCCTTGAAGCGTTGCTAAGACAATCCTTGAGTAAAATGAATATTAGGGGCAACGAGAATACGTGTCTTAGCAAGGCCCAATGGTTTCATAATTATAGTTGCTCTACGTGCAAGATTAAATAGAAACTATGGCTGAATGTAAGGTTTGTTTATGATCATGTTGTGATGTTTCATAATCATAAAACTAGTGTTGATTATCTCTGCAGGCGAGGAGTAAAAGAAATGCATGAGCAGATCTGGAGAGTCCATATATATGAATGTGTTCCATTTAAAGATGCAGCCTTAGGCATTCTCGGTCGGGTTTCCACGCGTTTCCTGTGTATTCCAAAAGCGAAATTTTCCTAGGTTTCATCATGAAGAGATGACACATAGCCATCCTCTTCTAATCAGCGTCTATTCATTTCCCCAGGAAAGGAAGTGCTCCAGCAGACATGTCTTCTACATGTCAGTAGTGACACCGACTGTTCTACGTCTGTGTATTTTGATCTGTATATTGAAAACAATAGGGGGAAGGCAAAAGGTTAGGGGGAAGACTGAGAGTCATTTCTAGTTGCACAAGTATTACCTCCAGATAGGAGAGGGGGACTTTTTTTGGGGCAAAACAACTTTTGATTTATTATGAATAAAGCAGACTGTTTGGGTCTAAAAGGAGCCTTTTGTTTCAAATCAATTCTCTTCCTATTTCATATGTTTGGAATCAGGGTGTTGTTGTTGGCATAAAGATAAATGTGTTTTGCTTTGTGGATATTGATAACATACAGTTCATGGTTATTTTTGGTTATTTGAATATAATTCAATAGCATGCTTAACTCATGAAAGGTTGCTGATTCGAAACATTGTTAAACAACAGTTGCAAGTGTTATTTGTATGGAAAGGAATGTGTATTCTTGTATAAGTAATTGGATTGCAATTAGGATTTAATACAACCTTGTTCCTATGTGAACCAGTAATTGATTTATTTGAACTGGGAATCTATATATGATGTTTAACCTCTTTTTGTTATGCTCCTGTAGGATAAATTAGGATGGTTAGGACTAGATTATAGTTAGAAGTAGTATAGATAGGATTTGATATATATAGGTTAGTTGTTTCTTTTATTGATTTTAATTGAAGTCTTCCTCAAGGAAGAAATCTCTCAAACCCTTTAATAGTTTATGGGATCCTTTAAAACCCATTGGAGCTAGCCATCCCAAATAAAAGCAGATCTAATTGGGGTCTGTGATCAGGTTAGTTCCCCTTGTTGGTATAGCAAAAATTCGCCATGTCAACTAATTGGCACTAGAAGGAGGGCCTAAACCATCGTCCATAACTTTTTATGATTTCATCTATAAATTTCATGGATTCAAAAATATTAATGCATGGATCATAAAGGTCGAAAAGATCCTTCCTCCCATTTGGAAAAGCCTCATTTCGTAGAAGAGACACTGTGGGAGTATCCTATCACTCAGGAACAACTAGTTAGAGCACTTACTCGGGCTTACACTCGTTCCCTCTCTTAGCTCCCCATATTTCACTCTTTACCTTCGACAACTAAAAGAAAGCCAAGGATCTATTCCATAAATGAAGATACCTCTACAGCCCTGTCTCTTGAATATATTGTGCTAGAGTCCTTGCAAAGTATCGACACTCCTTGGGAAGAAATTCTTGAGGGTCCACTCTCTAAAGGTAATCCTTGGCCCGATTTGGGAAGTCCTTTTAAAGAATGCCTCGAAGAAACCTTCAACTAGAACATCCCTATCCACAAGATGGCTAATGTTCCTCTTCCAGGTGGGAACCAGCTTCAACTAGGTGGGAACCAACTCCCACCTCCTCCGGGAGCACTTCCTCCTTGGCTCGCTCAGGACACCATAGCAGTACCTAGGCAACAACATCCCTTACCCAAGAATGTAGAAAGAGTACTACCTAAATTCGACCCTGAGTGGGGAGACACCACTGATAACCATATTCACTCTTTCTTCCTAGTCGTGCGTATGTTGGGGGTAGCCAATGAAGATATCGTATGTCGCCTATTCCCTTTCACTCTGATTGGTGCAGCCTCCACATGGTGCTTTAGCTTGAGAACAGGATCGATCACCTCGTGGGTTGCATTTCAACAGGAATTTCTAGACATGTATGGTGATGATAAAACACCTGCGGCCTTAGTTTTAGAACTATCCTGTTTGAAAATGGAAACCAAAGAAAAGGTCAAGGATTTTAACATCTAGTTTGACACTTTGTTCAATAGAATATTAGCTAACACTAGACCTATTGAGGAGGTGCTCATGGAATTCTACATCACTACTCTCCTTGTCCCTACTACGATGTGGGTCAAAAGGGCTAACGTAAAAACCTTACAGGGTGTTATTGATGAAGCAATAAAAGTCGAGAATTAAATGATCAGTCTCACAGCATGCCATCATACAACCAAAGAAAAGAAAGCCTATCAAGCATCCAAGAAGAATAATGGGAGTGATAACAAAGGGGTTGAAACCAAAGAAAAGGATACCAAAGATGTGGAAAGCTTGCATCGAATCATTAAGAAACTGACAAACACAGTCATCAATATGAAAAGGAATTCTGGAGAGAGTACAAGTGGGAACGGAGGAGACTATAACAACAGAAAACCTTTCAAACCTTTCTATTGTAAGAAGACAGAAGGTGGTCATGGTCCACTTGCACTACCTGCTCCACCCAATGAAGAGAATTTAAACATGGAAGAGCTAGCTCTTATCAGATCACTCCTTAACAACGAAGAACTTATAGTGGAGCTAGAGCTAGAACAAGAAAATGAGGAAGAATACCAAGTATAAGAGCCCTTGGACAGAGAATCTCAAATCAATGTACTGTGGAATTTCTATACAAATGAGAACAATGATGATGAAGGAGATAGTACGGAAGAAATACACACTAATGAAATCCACACACGAAGTCAGGGGCCACTTGCAGGCGCGATGAAGCCTATAGATCAAACAAAGAAAGATGTTCACCCTTTGAAGCCATCTGCTCCTAAAGTTCCTATTGAGAAGGGTAGCCCTAGTGGTCAGTCTAAGAATATCCCAATTGCAAACCATCCAGAGAAAGATAACACATCTCCCACTGTAATGAAGGCGACTCAAAATGGTAAACTTCCATCTAAGAATGGAAAAACCGGTATGTTTACTCCGCCCTATCCTGTTTATAACATTGATTACAATATTGTGGATGATCTTAAGAATTCTAGGGCTAATATCACATACCTAAATTTGTTAAAATTAACACAATAAAGAGATCTGCTCTTGAAAGCTATGAATGAATGAAATTGCAAATCTCCCACCATTCCGAGTAGTCAAGCCGAAAATTCGGTGTCCAAACTTGTTATTACCTCCAGTGCATCCCAACAACCACCAGCCATGGAAGCCACTCTGTCTAAAATGAATCGAAACCCCCAAGATGTCAGTACAGCCATGATAGGGAGGAAATCAAAAGCCATGACTCCACCCTTCCTTAACACATTTGAAATCCTCAACATGAACGTACACAATTTCTTGGTAGATTTTGGTGCCTCATCCTCTATGATGCCTTACGTTGTTGCTAAAAGACTGCATGCGATACCTGAGAAAGCTGGGACTCGAATTATGCAATTGGACAGGACAAATGTGAAAGTAATTGGGGAATTGAAAGATGTGATGATTCGGATGGTTGCTAAACCACAATACACACAAGTCATTGATATAGTGGTAGTCGATATACCTGAGGCTTATGGAATGCTTCTTAATAGGGACTGGTCAGCAAAACTAAATGGATATTTCTCAACTGATTGGTCCCATATCTTGCTACCTCAGAAGGGGAAGGGTGATATGCTGAGAGTTGATCATGAAAGATACATGAAGTATGTGGTGATGGAATTAAACAACGCCAATGAACCTGTAATGTTTACCAACTCTATCCTTGGGAATTATAGTTTCAATGTTTGTGCCACAGAAACCTGTTTTGGAGAATTCCATGCAGAAACAATTGAAGAAACTCCAATAAACACACAGTTGGAAGCTCTCCCCTATAGTCCAACTAATGAACCACCCTGTAATATAATAGATGATAGAACTAATTTCGTAGGAAGCAATTCACTTGATGTAACATTAGATTCTATATTTTGGACACTCTATTTTGATGGCTCTAACTGCCTTGAAGGTGTAGGTGCTGGGAGCCTTCTCATTGATTCACAAGGGAACCAACATTTCATGGCCAATTGGTTGGATTTTACATGCACCAACAACACGACAGAATATGAAGGCTTGCTGCAGGGCCTGAAAAAAGACATTAATATGAAGGTAAAAAATCTTAAAGTTTTTGGTGACTCACAGATAATTGTGGACCAAGTAAGGAAGAGGATACATTGTAATTCACCACACCTGGTAAGATACCAACATGAGGTATGGAACTTAATTGACAGTTTTGATTCTTTTAATATCACATACATACCTTGAGGGCAAAACCAAGATGCCGATGTGATGGTTGGTATGGATGCAAAACGTTTTCCTGATTTTAGGTTAAAGAAGAATAAATGTTATGTTGAATTGATTTTTAGACCATCCATGCTTGATAACATCTTAAATTGGCAGGTGTTCGAAGATGACAAGCAAATCCTTGAGTCCTTGCACTGTGAGAAGACATTCAAGAATGCAGTCATTAATGAAAAGGAGCATGACAGGCTTATGAATGAGAGGGAAGATGAGGAAAAGGATCAGTCCAATATTATTCCCAAGTCAGTTATCAAGATGGAGCACTTTTATGACCTGCATGATAAATTCAAGAAGCCAACTAACTGTAAAATGCATAGCTCATCAATGAAGTATGAATTGGTCAACCTTAGAACCTAAGAATACCCAAAAAATGTTAATGTGGGCTTGGGGTGCTCTCCACAAGAGAAGGCTACTTTTGTTAAGTTGTTTAAAGAGTACAAGGATGTCTTTTCATGCACATATGGTGACTTAAAGACATTTGATGCCAGCATTATGCAGCATGTAATTCCGTTGGAAAAGGAGGCTAAGTGTTGGGTTATGTTATATTCTTTCCACAACTAGCCCATGTAGTTAACCGAGGGGTTAGAGGGGGGGTGGAGCACCCCCTTCATTGCGTCGATTGTGTAGCGGGGGGGGGTCACAGGGGGTTTGAGGTGTACCTATAACCCCACTTTATGGGGTCCGGGGCAGCGCTGCGGAAAATTTTGGTTTTGGACCCTATGTTAGGATGGGCGGACCCACATATGGTTTTGTGCATGATTTTTGCACATGTTTTTTAGACGCAATGGTTTTTGTTCCATGGTTTTGTATGCAATGGTTTTTGGTCCATGGTATTGGATGCTTTGGCATGTATAAATATCTATTGTAACATTGAAAGGAAAATATAATGAAAAATCAAGCTGGTAGTCCCGGTTTTGGGATCCAGGGGAAATCTCTGTGTATATGTGGTTTATGTGTTATTCTCTCACATTGTTTATTTTCTATGTTTTAGAATTCATACGCAAGTAAATTCTGTATAGGGTTAAAACCTACATTTGGTATTGGAGCTGTTTTGGCTTCAAGGGGACGACTTTGTTACTGAGGGTTTTCGCTCGGGCCTGTGGTAGACCCTGTTCAGTGGGAGATCCGTGAGATCAATTCTAGTGGTGAAATAAGATGGCGAGCAATGGAAAGATAGAGATAGAGAAATTTAATGGTTAGAGTTTTGAGTTGTGGAAACTCAAGATGGAGGATCTGTTGGTGGATAAAGATCAATGGATCATGGTAGATCTGAGTACTAAACCAACGGGAGTGTCTGATGAAGAATGGAAGAAGTTGGATCGGAAGGCAAAAAGCACAATAAGATTGTGTGTCTCGAATTCGGTATTGTTGAATGTATCAGGGGAAGCTATGACAAAGGCTTTGTGGGACAAGTTAGGGACTTTGTACCAATCTAAGTCTCTGGTGAATAAATTGTTCCTGTGGAAAAAGTTGTATAACCTAAGGATGAAATATGGAGACTTAGTGACAGAGCATCTTAATGCATTTAATATTGTGGTAAGTCAGTTATCATCTATTGATATTAAAATTTCAGATGTAGATAAGTGCATCAGTTTGTTGTGTTCTCTACCAGATTCGTGGGATAGTCAGCAAGTAGGTCTGATAGACCAATTTGGTCTCAGTGGATGTTAACCATCACCATCATCATCATCATCATCAATAGGTAGCAATGGAACTGCCTTGTAGTTTGATGAAATAGTCTCAACCTTGCTAATGGAGGAGATGAGATGGAAAAATATGGAGAGCCAGAATGGTGATGCCTTTTCTGTATGAGGATGGTCCCAGAAAAAAAAACAAAAATAAGTGATTGAGTAGGAGATCTAAATCTAGAGGGAGATCTAAATCTCGAGGAAAACCTGTAAAGGTGGTGTGCTGGAAATGCGGAAAGGAAGGGCACTTCAAAAGGGACTGTAAATCTAAAGCTCCTAATAAAGGAAAGGGATCTGATGATGCTCCTTATGTAGAGGCAAAAATCACCTCAAATGAAGGTGGGGATATGTACTTGGCTTCTTCAAGTACGCATGTAGATCATGAAGCATGGTTGATTGACTCAGGTACATCCTTTCACTTCACTCCCCATAGAGAGTGGTTCTACGAGTATGAGAAATACGATGGTGGTTATGTCTTCTTAGGGGATGATAGGAAGGCTAAATTCATTGGTTGTGGAAAAGTAAAGTTGAAGTTGCAAGGTGGAAGGGTTAGAACACTTCCAGGTGTTCTACATATTCCTGAATTGGCCAAAAATATGATTTCTGTAAGCAAGCTAGATGATGCAGGTGTAAAAAAAATGTTCGAGAAGGATACCTACAAAATGGTTTGGGGAGCACTGGTATTGATGCGAGGAGTTTGAATTGGAAATTTGTAAAAGCTACAATGTAGCACTGTTATTGATGGGTGCAATATTTTTGTGGTT
>APFE031391918.1:0-13487 GCA_000404065.3 Pinus taeda
TCTCTCCAAAAATCGATGACCAATTTGTGATATTCGAGGTCTTGTAACCAGGTCGAGTTGAATTTGAAGGGTACTCTAGGTTTTAGGGATGTACCATCTAGTTCTAGATAGATGTGGGAGTGATCTAAGATACCCCAAAATCCAATTCATTGACGGAAATTAGAGAGGATACCAAGCAAGTCCTCCTTGATGAGAAAGCAATCCAATCTCCTACCCAAAGTAGCATCACCAATTCTACTATTATGCCATGTCAGTTTCTTTTTGTTCATGGGGATGTCAATCATATGATGTTGTTACAAGAGATGTTCCATGTAATCTAATAGGGGGTCCAACTGTGTATGGTGTCCCTAGGATTTCTCATGACAAATAGTGAAATCGAGTTTTCCACCCAAAATTATGTGATTAGAATTCATCAACGATAGTTGCAAGAGGTGATTCCAGAGCTCCACCCTACTATGATATGGTGGATAGACATCGATGATATGAAAGTTCCTTCCCATCTCCAAGGAAAAAATATCCATTCCTAGGAATCTAGGTCCCCCCCATACAGAAATGGGGTTGATGGATTGAATATTAATGCCGAGTGCAATACATTGAGATCACCCCTTGACATCTAGGGCATTAAAGCACCAACCATGCATCATAGAGTGTCAAATCTAGGAAACCTACTCTGCCTTCCCAAGGGTTTCTTGTAAGAAATTATGTTAGATGGCTCTGTATCTAGGAGTCTCTTAAGGCTAGGTTTTTAGTAGGGCTAACCAACCCTCTACATTTGAAGGACAACCACTTCATGGATCATCTTGATTAAGGGTGTTATTTTTCCTAAGAACCTATGAATTGTGGTATGTCTTCCTAAGGCCAGATCTACCCCACTAAGAAGGATAGCTCTTGAAATCCTAGAAGGGTGCCCTCAAGTGGGTTTGGTATCAATAGGGAGGGAAGATAGACCTAATCTAGATGGTCCAAGGGGGATGTATACCTCGAGGTCGGAGGTTATATGGATGTGAAAGTTGAGAAGTGGTGGAGGGCTCAGGTGAAGTGATAGAGTCAGCTCTAGTAACAAAGGGTGGGGTAGTGGAGAAGATAGTAGAAGGATGATCGAGCGGGCATGTTAGAAGGAATGTGGAAAAGATAGGAATGGATGCATATGGAACATGTAATTGTTGTGCAATGCATATAAAAGAAACAGAAGAATAGAGAGAAAGAAGAGTACACGTGGAGAGAGAAGCTACCAAAATAGTCTGAGATCTCGTCATGGGCGAGGATGTAGGCTGCAGAGAGGCAAAACAAGTTGGTAGAGAAGTATCCCCATCCATAGCCATCAGATTGGTAACGTGAGGAGGTTGTCCTTCCACCAGAGGAACTTCATATTGTGGATTCTTAGTGACTTTTGCTAATGAAGAAGTCGCCCATGACACCGATGGGCACTCCTTATATAGGTGCCCTACCTTGTGACACCTTCTACACCTAAATGGGACTCACTCATAGTGTAGGGTTTGTTTGCGAGTTAAATTCTTCTAGTGCAGAGTAATTGTTTCCTCTAATCCTTCTTTAGTGTCCAGGTGAACGAGTATGTCGGCCATAGATTTTTTGTTATAAGTTGTATATGACTTATCATGATCCAAATAGGTACCCAGTGAATTTCTGCTGTGAACAAAGATGTCCTCCAACCAAAAGTGTATAGGTATCCCTAGAATACGAACCTAAATCAGACCAACACCCAACTTTTCTCATTCTCGATTAAAGAGGGGTCTCCATTGTTTAGAAGCATAGGGTCCATTTTGATATGCCAGTAGTGGGAGAGTATCCAATCTCTATATTCTTCTCGGTGGAAACTGAGGGCAAACCGTCGTGGACTTAGAATGGTGATCGACGTAATTTCCTTAAGTAAAGTGACCCAAATATTGAATTTCTAGAAGCAAAGCCACTCAGCCGAATATGTTCTTCCCCTCACACGCCCCACTAGAACCCTATTTGCAGTATCCACCATTTTTCCCATAGTGATACCTTCCCCAAATCTAAGATTGATGCCCTTTCCGAAGGCCTTGACACACTTACTCTTCCTGGCCTTACTAGTCTATGTAGTTGTCGAATGGTCTAGGAAGGGGTTGTGATTGCCTTGTGAGTCCATATGTGGAGAAGGGGAGGAGTTCCGAGGGTTAACTACTAGAATATTGAAGCTGGAAGAGGGAATAGGAAAATTCCCCTAAAAAGAGGTAGGGTTAGGGATTTTGTCCAGTGTGGAGTGAGGGATAGAGGATATCCTAGATTATGACAACCCTAAAGAAATGGGAATTCCAAACAATACAAGGTGAAGGGATGCCTCAGGCAAAATGGAATCAAAGTTAGGGGAGGGTGCAATGCAAGCAGCAAGAAGGTTGAGCGTAGTAGGAGAGAGTGGAGGGAAGTCAAGCCTACGAGATGCAATGGGGGGAGTAGAAGCTGATAGGTAGGGAACATATGGTTTAGAAAGCTTAATGACAGACAACAGGCCTATCCACAGGTGAAACAATGTGAAATGAGGACCAGAACTTGACATAGTATGAGGGAGTGCCCAAATCGGCTCATAGGGATTTGGGTTTGTGGAATAATCGAGAAAGTCTAACTCCATTCCAATTGTTGTAGACAAAATCAGGGATGCAAGTAACGGTTGTAGAATGGGTAGGGAACTAGTCCAGAAGACGTGACGGTGAGCTCCTCACTGTAGGAAAATGGCAAAAGAAATGATGACGACAATAAAACGTCGGACCGCCTCCTACCCTAGACCCTTTGGTGCTTCAGTGTAGAGCACCATCTTCCTTTCCTATCACAGTGGGGAATTGTTCATCATCATCTTGTATTTTCATCAAAATGGTTTTTTGTTGTAAAAGGTTGATGATATAATCATGGGACAAAAAAATACTCCCTAAAATGACTCAATTTTTATGCAGAAACTCAGAATAGAAATGAACTATAAATATGTTTGGCCTCCTAAAGTGCTGGAAGAAAAATATTGGTAGAGAAATGTGTGTCAATATAAAAATATACCATTGGATTTTCCTGTTTAGCATTCCTATATCTATATTCTTAAGTGTTCTTACTAGGAATTGTGAAAGAAATATCACAATAGATGTTGTGAAGGGAACTATTGACTGTATTTGTTTTCTTTACTTTATTTGAAAATGTTATTACAACTGCTTAGACAATCTCTGTGTATTTAATTAGGATGCATAAATAGCGATATTCATTGTAATGGATGTTTCTTTCATAACTATATAATTTTTTCTAAATTTATTGCAATGATCAAAATATGTTCTTATCCTACTTTATAATCCATTTGAAATAAACGAAAATTTTCTCGATTGGGTTTAACATATTCTAGAAAGAAAGACAATGCCCAAAGTGAATGACATTCAAAATGATGTGACATTATCCGCTTCAATAAATATTGTTACACCCACAATTCTGAAAATGGTCTTTACATATAGATTATTTTTTAACCAAGTTTTAGAGAATGATAGAATAATTATTTTCATACTCTATTTCAAAAGAGTTAATGTGAATCTCAAACCAAAGAATACAAATAAATGTTGTGGAGCCTAATTATCTTCTTTATTCAGAGGTATCCCCACATTGGACCCCAGTTCATAATGCCGCCCGTAGAATGTATGTCGCTAGGGGCATCCGCCGGGGGGGTGGTGATGATGATTATTTGGATTCCCCCCTGGTGGGGGATTGGGGGTAGTGACCCCCAAGCTAAAAATAGATGTGAAATTTGCTTGTAAAATGTTGTAATTTTGTATAATATGGGTAATTCATTAGGCGAAGATATGACGGTAGAAGTTATGTTTAATTTAGTTTTTTTTTCCTAGAAGCAAACCCCTCGCTATATATGAGGGAATTGTATTGCATCTATGTAGCTCTATATTCTGAGTGAGAAAGAGAGAGGAGATTGTGTGAGAGAAAAAAGGGAATTACAATGGATTTGTTGTAGCTTGTATCTCTTCACTTTGCTAGATAATATAAAAGGAAGGATTGGCTGTTTCTCCATGGACATAACCCAAATTGGGTGAACCATGTATATATGTGTGTCTCTTGTTTTTTGTGTTTTCTGTGTTTGTATTTCTGCAATATATTTTATGTATTCCATTGCTCTGTAATATATAATTTTCTAAGAATAGAAAATGAAAAAAAAAACATTACATCTACAATACTATTTTTTCCATAAACGAGAAACAATAAACAGGACACTGGATGTGATGGTTGCATTTCAAATATCTCTCAACACCGTGATGGAATGAATTCTTGAAGAAGTAAATACAAAAAGGTCACATGTATTCTTTCATATCTATGCTTACAAACTTTGATCTATCTATCAGGATTTCACTCAAGATTTTCACAATGCCTTAATAAACACTAAATGTACATAAAAACAAGGATTAGTGTGAAGGAATGTTTAGTATATGCTATATTTATTATATTGTGATTGCAATTAAAACTAACAAATCCACCTAAAGTATCGTTGGTGAGTGTTGATAGGTATCAACAGCAGAAGTTAAATCAGTTCCATCTAGGGAATGGATGGTGAAGTCTCTGGGCGTGGACCAACTCCAGCTCCATTATACTTCTCGGCATGGATTTTCTCAACTATTTGGCCAAGCTTGACCATGTCCTTGCGCTTTGGGACAACCATACAATGGCCGAAATAGTTAGCAGTTCCTTCTTCCTCTTGTTGGAATAGTTGGCACTTCGTCTTAAGAACACATATGTGGAATGGGTTGTAGGATAATAGTTAACAATAAGATGAATTCATTGTTGAATGTTGGGGACTCAAAAGGAAGACAATGATTTGATGTATCCCACTATTTAATCATGTATGTCCCATCCAATTCCATAATAATACACATATCAATGTAACAAGCCTTTGGCTCCCTCCCATTCCATCTTTCTCCTTTTTCTATGCAAGAAGTCTTTGTTAATTTTACCATTGTAAAATAAACTAAAATAAAGGTCTATGCTCCCGCCTTATGGTGTTTCTTTGCGACATATGGTGGAACTGCTAGTTAACAAAATGTCATATGAACAAGTTTCATTTGAAATGAGTTTTGGTTTTTTCGGCACGTGATATCGAAAATACATGGCTCTAGTCCATGGTATTGTACATACCCTATTTATAGATTAAGAAACTTCATAATAAAGTGGATCTAAATCTTCATGGATAAAAATCTTTTTCCATTCTTTCTTAAATGAATATATGTTCATCTTATAATCATAATGATAATAATAATAATGTTAATTTCATAAAATTTGAAATTTTAGCAACCTATGATGTATGATGAAGTAAATGTTTTGGTCTTTATTATGGATTGATAATTACTAACATTCACTAACCATTTAATTTATATAATTGTGCTAGTATGTAAATTTCTATTCAAAATGTGTTATTTTTTTTTAATATTGATAATTTAAATAAATTTTAAATATTTTAAAGCTACTTTAATACTAAAGGTTTTAAATATTTGAAAATACATTTTATAGTGAATTACTCGTGTGTTTACCTCTTTTTGCTAATCATATGGGGAGTGAGATAATTTATCTTATTTTGGTTATTGGGTTTGTGTGTTTAGTATAGAGTTTTCTCTTCAAAATAACATGCACACTTTACTTTGTATGGTTTGAATTGTAGAAACAATTTTCATTGTTTTTTTCTTATTGCTTCGCCTTGCTCTTTTATTTGTTGTTGCAATTTTAGATATATTTTCTTAGTTTATTTATAATTTTTATACAATATTGAACTAAAAGTTTATCCTAGGAGACTAGAAAAAAAATTCATAGTTAAAAGAATGTATTCCTTAGACGAAACTATTCTCCAAATTTGCATCCTTGTATTTTCCAAACAACTAACACACGTTTCAAGGCATGGGACAATGAGCAAGTATTTCTGGTACCAAAACATGTTCTTAATACAGGCTCAGTTGAAAGGATGTTGGTAGGAGGACTGTCATCACAACAAGCGACATCAACACAAATATCATTAGCAAGGGAACATATTTAGGTATTTTCCTCTTAATAAATCTTCCTTTGTCACTAAATCATAAATGGAGAAAGAACCTAGGAGTTTTGAAAATGTGGTAAGAAAGAAAAATTCCAGTAAAAAACCCTCCTTGGATGTTGATTTAAATGGAAAATATCATGTAATTGAAATGAAATTTTATCCAAGAAGATCGTGGAAAAATTAAGCAAGGTTACCAATAATCCTAAGGAGTAATCCCACTAGTTATACGAAACATGGGAAAGAATGATATAATGAATGAAGTGAAGAAACAATAATGGTGGAGACAATAAAGACACATAAATGGATTAATACGTTAGGGATCTAACAAACTTAGAGGAATGTGAAGATATGGAGCTTAGCGAGCTTGATTCGCAATATTTAGTATTAGAATGGGATGGGAAATAGACTGAGTCAATATTGAATCAATAAATTGAAATTTTGACAAAAGCCTTGATAAAAAAAGGATAATTTTAGGAATAAAAATTATAATGTAAGCATCACTAGTCTATCTCTTTAGCAGTTGAAACTAAGAAACTAAAATAATGATAAAAATAGGAAAATAGAATAAAAGGTTGTATAAAGGAGAACTAAGAAACTTCTACAAGAGTTGAGAGAAATGCCAGTCAATTTAAGAATAATGGCATTGATGATGAACATGTTCCACCCCACCCACTCAAATGCCCAAAGAATATACGATCATAAATTATCAGATGAATGAATGAAAAAAAAAAAATTATTTATTAAAAATAAAATTCTGAAAGAAAAGCCAACTATGGCTATTCTATAGGAAACAAAGTGCTCATTTGATATGTTGTCTAAAATTGATACTACTTGTTCAATAAACTATAGCTCAATAATATTAGATGTACATGAGGCATCAAGGGGAATTACTTTATTATACACCATGAGATTATGCTTTCAAACACCTTTTCCACTCAAAGATTTGTCACAGTAAAGTATCAACTAATATGGTTGACATAAATGGGCTTCATTTCCATTGTTTATGGACCCAATCTAAGTAGGAATATATGTTTTTCTTTTTTCACAGTATTCAACCCATCCCTTATATTATAGGACATGGTTACCCATTTGTGGAACAATATTTATGGTTGAACCCTTGGATGAAAATAGGGGAGGTTGATACGGATCTCGGCGTCTAAGATTTAGAAACCATAAATGCTTACAAAGAGTAGGAGAGAGAAAATACAAATATGCTTTGAAACAATTCTTATAAAAACTTTAAATAGAAAATACACACAGTAAATACATAACAATATGTGAAAATAAAATAATTCTTTATTAAATGGAGAAATCATTTATCCTACATTTTGAAGGACATATTTGTCCTTTTACAAGGTGACGCCCATTATTTATGGTATTCTAGGTGCCTTCTTGAGTTACAACTTACAATACCATGGGTAAATACCATGTGTGGATACTACTTTCCATTAGGATCAAGATTTTTCCCTTAGGAAGAAATGGTTCCCATTGTGTAAAGTTCCCTTGTGAGAAGCTTTTGTTTAATATGATCCAATGAATATAAGGGTTTTGCGTGGTTGACCCATAATCATGGTGAGAAAAGGTCAAAGGATATAGTATCCTATAATGCTTATGGGCTAACTTTGATATTGATAGTGTCTAGCCTAGAAAATGAACATCAATGGAAAGGGTGTTTTGTAGTTGATCCATAAACATTGGTTTGTAGGTGACCCACAACTGTCACAAATGAAGGTCAAGAGGTATTGATACCCCATGACACTTGTGGGCCAACTCTGATACAAATAGTGTATGGATAGGCCCTAGATGGTAAAATCACCATTGACATGGGTCTATGATGGAAGTTTCCCCTAGAAGGTTATAGTTATAAATGTCTTCATCTTGTTGTGTATGATGTCAAAAGTTTTCACCCAACTAGTACCAATGACAAAATCGTTCTGTTGGAGGGGGTCAAGAATGATAATCTTCCATTGGAATGGGCTACAAAAAAAATATTCCATTGAGAAGGGACAATATCGTAAGTATTCGATTGGAAAAGGATTTGGAAATGGAAAACCTTTGAAATCTTACATAGGTGAGGGGTTTGGAAACATCAAAAATATTCCAATGGAATTCTTAGTGTTGTGCGTAGAGATCCGAAATATTCCACTCATTTTGGATGTGATTTGAAAGTTGACCTAAAATATTCAACATGTATTAGCTACAGTATGAAGAAATAAGAGGCTCTTCAGTCTCGGATCTCATGGATAGGCAGTGGGCAACACATCATTGGTAGAATATATACATGAACCAAATGCATGGATCATTTTCTGGAACCCTGCCACATGACATCCATAGCTTTCATTACCCCTATTATGGAGCACAAACTCACCATGCACTATGGCCAGCATTTTTTGTTTTGTGAACATGTATTTCTATGAAAAAATTTTAACCTCTTGAAACATGTGGGTGGTGGCTAAAATCTTGGATGGTATGATATGAAATATAATGAATCCATTCACACCATTTCCTATGACATTCATGGAGACTATGACGTCACTCATGTTGATGTAATTGTAACCTTAAAAGCTATAAATCCTTGGATTTTATATTCTTGAGAGGTGAGAGAGGGACCCTGTGCTTAGCATAGTGGTCACCCTTTTGCCAGGTATCTTGGCAAGAAAAGGGCCAGTTTGAATGTTGGGGAGAACCATGAGCACTCTAGAGGCTTGACAGGGAGTGAGCCAAGCATAGGCCCTATCCATGGTATCCTCCACATCATTATAATGTTCAACATTGTAGTCTAGGGTGTGGGGAATGATTAGAAAATAGAAGAAAATCCTAGATTATTTGTGCATCTTCTCCTCCCAAGCATATGTTACGTATCCATCCTTAATTTATGCATGGCTATAATCTCTCGATTCTTGGTGGGTGAGGTAGTATTTCACGGTGGAATCAATAAACGAAACAACATAATGAGGTTTATTGAGGTCTTTGAGCAGGTACCATTGCTTCTTTGGAGAACCATCTTTAAGAAATATGTAGGCTTGTAGCTTGGCCATGAGGCCATGGCTCCACCAGATTAGAACCTAGACTAGTGTTTTTTTCTTACAAAAAAACTTATGCAATCCATTCTTTCCATTATCGAAGGGCACATAAAGATTAACATCAATTACAATCTACAATTACTCCACCACATATCTTGTTTGGGGCATGTCATCATTATGTTACTCCATGTTAGAGCTTCCTACAACCCTTCTAATGACAACCAGAACCATGGGGTTTGATCCTTTTCCCCTTACTGATGATTTGAGGAAATAAAAGGCACAACCCTCGCCAAGGAGAAAATTTAATCTTCCATCTAAATAATAACTAGAATCTCATAGCAATGGCTTAGACATACATTTATTATATCAGCCTGGCTCTCATACCACATATCTAGATCATAAGGGATATGATCTAGGAACAATCAATAATGAAAGAAAGTAGGAGAGAAAGAATATAAATATGCCATGCAACTATTCTTAGAAAAACCTTGAAGAAAAAATACACACACTGAATACCTAACTAAATATGAAAAAAATATAATTCTTTATTATATGGATAAATCATTTACCCTACAATGTGAAGGAACCATTTGTCATTTTACCAAGTTAGGCCTTTTATTTATAGTATTCTCGTTGGATTCTTGAGTTACAATAGCACAGGTGGATACCGTGGATGGATACCATGGGTGGATTCCACTTTCTATTCAAATCATAGGTATGAGATGACCAGATGTAGATTTGTTTTTTTTTGAAGTCAGTAATTGAAGCCTAATTTTAGTTGAAATTGAAAAATCCAATGAAACTCACACCCAGGACAATAGAAGAGGGGTCCTTCATCACATAAGCTCTAAACTAGATGAATTTCCTTTTCAGAATATTTAATGATCATAAGGCCAATAAGTTTCTTGGAAGCATGGGCTTGAATCGTTGACCAATAAGTTTGAAACTAGATTAGACATGAATCCCAAAAATTATTGATTTAATTTTGAAGCGTTTTAGCTCAATAATCCATATGTCTAGCAGAATTTAGCTAAATAGTGGAAGGAAGCTCCAATGAGAAAATGTACCACAACATATCACTTCTAGCAAAATTTAAATCACGTCAGATTATCTATGACAATGCAATAAAGATGACTTCAAATATATTTTTGAATTGTAGAAGGATTTGATTGAGCAAAATGGATCATGTTTAGTGTAATATCATCCTCAAAGTTAGAACAAGCGAACTTATTTCCAATGGCTTCTTCTTGATCTTCGTAAATGGGTCACCCTCAACATTCATTCCACCTTGTGGAGTCATACAAGGGGGCCCACTATCCCACACTTTTTTTTCTAATTGAAGAAGTATTGAGTTGAAGTATTAAGGGTATGGCACCATAACAAAAGACTAAGGGTATGAAACTTCATGGGTATGATAGAATTGCATCTGATCAACAATTTGTAGATTAACTCTTCTTGTGTTTGCACCAATTATAGGAAAATCTCTTGCCTTCGAATAGGTTCTTGAATACTTTATGGTAGCCTTTGGCACAAGTATAAACCATGGTAAGTTGCAAATAGTCCTCTTCAATTCTTTTATTATTATTCAATTACATATGTGGAAAAATCTTGGATATCAATGAATTTCCCTTCAGTCTAAATACGTTGTTGCTCTACTTGTTAAGAATTCCCTTTGGTATGCCTCATGGGAATATCTTCATCTTTACTTAGTTTTTTTTTACATAATCCTTGTTATCGTCGTAAAATGATTGTATGATAAATTAACCATGTTATAGTTGAGATAACGGGTAACATTTTTGCATTTTGAAAACCAACCTGCAAAATTGTTAATCTCAAATGTATAGTTAAATTATTAATATCAAAAAAAAGATTAACAAGTTTGACCATTTTAAACATTAAATCTATTGTTAATAAATTTTCCCATATTTTTAATTGGAAAATTTCTATTTTTCTTTTGATTAATGACTTTTTACTTTCTAATTTGGATGTTAACGTGAAATAAATGTTAACCTACTCTAACAATGACACTCCCAACTTGAAAACGACCATCAGCCATGTCAGCAATGTGGGCACCACGGGAGAAAGAATTTAAAACACAAATTTATGTGAGTAAAATGTCGTGGAGCGTATCGGAGGGTATCTATGGCAGGTGCATAAAACGGCTATCATGTGAATTGAAAAATGCATAGCCGTTGTGGACACTAGAAATAAGTAAATAAGGACTGAACTTACGATCGAGAGAGCTGGCAGAAAAGCTAGCTGGTGCACATCTGCGTGGGAGTTGCTGCTTAACCACTTGGCATCCAGAGGGAGAATGCAAACCCATACATAGCGTGGGTGCCACTAAATGAATGTGAGGGGACTACATAGAATTTCGAAGGGATCCATGGAAATTTTTGTAAATTGTAGGATGCAGAGCGGGATCACATGGAGTAGGAGCATGGTGGTTCATTTCGTCCAGGTGATTGAGCATGGGATGGGAGTTCCAGAGTTATGGGTCCAGAGCCTAATCATGCGGTCCCCATCATAAATTGCGGTATGTCGTCGATACTCTGCAAAATGAAGCGAATTGGCATAGTGAAGGAATCCTCAACCCTTGGACCAGTAGAAGGTACATGCTAGGGCAATTTGACCCTCCAATATTCTAACCCTCATTTGAAGAACCAGCAAGAGAACACATGATGGAATTTCAAAAAAGGAGGCCGTCATATTCCATTTCTGTAAACACCCTCGGTTAATTAATGGTGTATATATATAGATTACCTCTATTCATTATAAATATATATAACGATTACCTCTAAATATATATATATAATATATGAATGTACATGTGTTCTTATGTTCTTCAGTTTTGTTTAGAGGTGATACCTTTCGCGTGTAGCAGAGCAGAATGCCGGTACAAAGCAAGACATAAACTGAGTGTAGCTACAGGGCAGAGCATCTTGGGTAGTGGGTTGATTTAGCATTGCACGTGGTTGATTTTTCTTTTTTCCTTTATGCTTTTTCTTTCTGATTTAGCAATGTCCAGCGTCTTTTTGCTTCTAGTTTTTTCGTCGGTTTTGGGTTTTATTTTTTTTTGGGATTTTGCTTTTGCTGTTTAGATAATGGTAATTTTTGTTTTTAAATTTTTTGTTTTGGCTTCGTTGATGTACTTCCCACATGTTGTGCAGTGGTTAAAAGAGGTATGTGCTATTTTTTTTGAGCTTTTATTGATTTTTTGGGTGCGTGTTAAAAGAGGTATGCCTATTTCTTTATCATGGAGTTGCAAGAAGATGAGGACCGAAATCGGGACTACCCCGTAGAAAATAAAAAAAGAGGACGCCGGAAAAGCAACAGAAAAATATGATCGTGTTGTTGAGAGGAAGGAAATGGAGAAGGGTACATTCGTCGCGTAACAGGAAGATGATTGTTCAACTTGCCGAACCAACGAATTTCCACATTTGTCTGTTTGTTTGTACAACACTTATAAATCAAGGTCATGCCATCCCATTTAAAGCCTTCTTTATTGTTGCTTTATTGAGTTTCTTTTGTTCGTTTGAAAGATTGTGGAGGAGCTCCATAGGAGACGTTGGACTATGTCGTTAACATTTAACTTTGGAAGATAAATATTGGAGGTATTTTTCATATACTTTATATCTAGGTATGTTTTATACTTGCCTCTACTTTATTTTCTAAAATATTTATGTTGTATTTTGTAGGACAAAGAAAGATTACAATAAATAAATGAAATAAATAGCTAATAAATAGAGTAAAACTATTTATTGATTATTTTTAATATAATTATTTCTTTTTTTTTTCTCTCGTAATTAATTTATTCGTTTGTTCAATGTAATCTGATTTAATTTAGTTTTAAATAATATTTATTATTACATATTTAAATGATATTTTGCTTTTTAGGAGAAAGAATATTGTAAGATTTTATTGTATTGTTTTCAATATAAATATATGTATTTTGGGCTTTTAAAATTTAAAGGGAAAAAGGTAGAGAGAGAGTGGAGGTATAGGAAAAGAGACGGAGGGAGGGAAAGACAAATAGAGGTAGAGAGACAGTGAGAGGAAATGGTGAAGTAGAGAGCAGGGGAAGGAGAGAGTGGGAGAGAGGGGGATGGTGAGGGAGTGGTAAAGAAGAAAGTGGAGGAGGGAGGGAAGAGAGAGGGATAGATGGAGGAAGAGTGGGAGTGGGAGTGAGGGTAGGAGAGATAGGTAGGGAGGGAGGGAGAGTCGGGGAGGATGAGGGAGAGAGGGGGAGGGGTGAAGGAGGAGGAGATGGGTGAGGGAGGGAGAGACAAGGGAGAGAGGGAGAGAGAGGGAGGGGAAGGGAGAGATGGGGGAGCGATAGGGAGCGAGAGAGAAAGGGGGGGGAGAGAGGGGTGATAGGGGAGGAGAGGGAGAGAGGTGTGGGGACATGGGAGAGAGGGGGAGGAGAGTGG
>APFE031391922.1:0-20761 GCA_000404065.3 Pinus taeda
TCAATAATATGATATGTATATATAATTTTTTGGCGAATCTCTCACCAGGCATGGAAAATATTTTACTCAATTATAAAATCTTGTGTTTATTGAATACACAAATGAAATCATTGCATTTCTTTAAAATATCTTTTGAAATCAAAATTACCGAAATTACATATCGATAATCTAGTGGGTGTAAGATAATATTCACCCGTGCCATTCACAGAAAGCATGAGAAAAAACCTAATACTATATATAAAACCAAGAAAAATTCAAATTCATCACTTTTAGGGACCTCATAACCACCCTACCAATACACAAGTATGTTCCTATTTGCAATTAGAAAAATTACCCAAATTACAATCTGTTTACTCCACTTCTAGGGACCTCGTAACCACCCTACCAATACACAAGTATGTTCCCGTTTGCAATTAGAAAAATTACCCAAATTACAATCTGTTTACTCCAGCATATGTTGCAAAGTTATAGAAGGATGACTAATGCAATCAATCCATTCCTTTTAACCCTGGATTTGTTTCAGTTTAAAACAAAAGTATACAAATATACTTGTCCAATGTCTATGCTTTAACCATTCACCTTAAGATGTTTTCACAATATAATTTCCTAAGTCTATTTAATATCTTCATTATCATAAAAACCAACCTATATCCATCTTAACTCCACATCTACCACTCTTACGGGGATGAAATCTATTTATCCCTCTGAGCACTTGGTAGACCCAAAATTAAGATGGATCTAACATAGAATTTCCCCTTTAAATAGTCTATGCTCACATGAATACCATGGGTCAATACCATGGGTTATCATAAACCTGGAGCTTAAAAATTACTATTAGTAATTTATAAAAATTAATAGAATTAATAGCTGATTTTTATTTTATTTTTATTTTAACCAAGCTAAAATGTTTAACATACATTAAATTACAACATCCATTTTTACTCTTGATTGGATCAAATATTTTTTCACTCTATGCTAGTTTGCATATCACGATATTTGATACCTCTCGGGGTTAGTAGATCCAGAGTAAAGATGGATCTATGCTAGTTTAATTCCCCCATTTAAATAGGCTACATTCCAAGTGAATACCATGGGTCAATACCATGTGCCATTTTGGTGAATACCATGGGTCAATACCATGTGCCATTTTTATTTTTATTAATACTAATATTAGGATTAATAATGTTTTTTGCATGGTATTAAAAATAAAAAATAAAATTGTTTACCATAACTCTAGTTTATTTATATTTTTATTAATTTACCATATCATTCATAAATTCAAGGTGACTTATGGAGTAAATATAAAAAAATGTTTTATTTGTTTACCATACCTCTCCGTTATTTATATTTTTATTAATTTACCATACCTCTTTCACAAATATGGTTTGGCCATAGGATTCACTTAAATAAAACCTCTTTCTTGAGCCTTCATAAATAGAACGAGGGTTATGGACTAAATATAAAAAGAGGTTTTATTTATTTACCATGCGTCTAGTTTATTTATATTTTTATTTATTTACCATACCTTTTGAGTAAGTATAAAAGACGTTTATTTATTTACCATACCTCCACTTTACTTATATTTTTATTTGTTTACACCCTTGCATGTATATAAGGTGACTTATGGAGTAAATATAAAAAATGCTTTATTTATTTACCATACCTCTCATTTATTTATATTTTTATTAATTTACCATACCTCTTTATAAATATGGTATTTGGGCCTTTGGCCCAAAGGAACTTAAATAAAACCTATTCTAGAAAATGGGCGAATGGAAGGTTGTAACTCCTAATTTCAAGGGCTAAATTTACCTTTTTTACCCTCTCCCTTAAAATAAGGTGGGCTATTTGAGGTGATTTGTAAAAATGTACTATGATACAAAATATTCGCCCACTAAAAATTTAAAACCCCTTAATTTCGCCAAAGGGCGAACATTCGCCCCTAAAATCACCCCTATTTTTGTGAATTCAATGGAGTGAGTACGACTGCAAGTTGCCCTGGCCGGAGTCTGGACTTTGGAGCTTGTGGAGATTATAAATTTATAACGTCACACTGTGCACACCATATTAAATATATATAAAAAAATATAATTTTTTTTTTCAACTTTTAATTTTCTAACATGCCCGTTTTTTAAAATGAATGGCAAGTTGAGCAAGATGTGGAGGTTTTAGATTAAAACGTATTTTACGGATAAAAATGCGAAATACGAACATACGGGCATGAGAATTAAACATAAACAAAAAATAATCTTAATATTTTAGTGGAACGAGTAGATGGGTGGCGGTGATACCGAAAGTCCAAAAACATCCGTCGCATAAGCAAATTTCATTGTCACAATAATATATATTACAGAATTTCATTGTCGCAATAATGTATAATAGCGGAATTTGATTAGAGAATTTCATTGTGGCAATAATATATAAAAGCGGAATTTGATTATGGATGGCAATGGATGTTTTAGACTGTGTAGTATGCCATGCTTATAATTATATCACATCACACTTCGAGTGGAGCCATTTCAAAAAACAGTGATTTTTAATACTTTATGCAGCAGTATCTATGTTGCAGATATGGTTTTGGGCGCTACATTATTTATTTCTAAGCTTATCTCTATTTGGGAATTGTGAGAATTAAATATAAACCATAAAGAATGTCAATATTTTAGTGAAACCAGCCCAAAAACGGAGATACCGAGAACCCATTAACATCCATCGCATAAGCAAATTTCAGTTCATTGTCCCAATAATTATGTATTTGAGAATTTCATTGTTGCAATACAATATAATACCGAAATTTGATTAGGAGTTGTCTATAATGCGACTTTTTGGGCGAAAGAAATGAGGTTAAATCTTGATTTTTAGCAGTTAAAATGGTTTTTTAACTGCATATTTGGATTCAGCGCCCTGGAAAACCCCTGGGAGCCATTGATTGTGCAGAAACTAGCTATCAAACTTGGGATTCCAATGAATTGCTGCCGGATTTTGACCAGAAAAATCGACCAGAAAAGCTTTCAAAAAGTCGCGTTATAGACCACTGCATTTGATTATGGATGGCAATGGATGTTTTGGAGTTTGCAGTATGTCAGGCTTATAATTATATCACGTCACACTTCGAGTGGAGCCTTTTCAAAAAACAGTGAGTTTTAATACTTTATGCCGCAGTATCTATAGTTACAGTATCTACGTTTGTGGATATAGTGGTGCATTGATTTTGGTGGCTACATTATTTATTTTCTTATTATTTTTTTCTTTGAGATATTACGGTGAATTGAAATTAATTTATTATTTATTATTTTTTACTATTACAATAAATAGAATCGAGTTTTGTATAGGCGGGGTGACTTGCTATTTTAAGGTTAAATATATTTTTTTGGAATTGACCCATTAGTATATATATGTTTATCACAAAAGATTAAACATATGAGAATTAAATGCACGTGATTAAAAGAACAATTATTAATTATGTAGTGTGGTTAATTTTTTATAAATATTAATACCCATATGAAAAGCAACTATAGTATTGATGCCACTATTGTTTTAATACTAGTTGTTTCACATTTCGTATATTTTTTTGTTTGAATAGTTTGAAGTTTCTGGAATTTTATTTATTTATATTATTTATTATAAGATTTCAGGGGTTTTTGGAAATAACATTTCCTTAAACATTAAATTTTGAAAAATCATATTTCATTAAAAATGAGTACCTAATGTTTAGGTGTTTTTATATCTTTCCACTTTACAATGCTTAAGGCATGTTTTTCAAAACTTTAAATAAACTTTACATTTTTCATTATTATGTGCATTCACATGCAACACAACAATACAGATTTGAACCACTTGCAACTCAATCCTCCCCCAACATATCTTATTATTATCACTAACATATCTTATTATTATCACTACCTCTTTTCACAAGTTTCTCGTTTTACCCTTCATACCATTGTTGTATCTTAGTATCTCCTTTCATTCTTATTTTTATATGCTTAGGCTTAGTAACACATGCTTTCTACTACTTTAACTTTGATATAGAATGGTACTCCCATTGCTCTAGAGGTAAATTAAATTCAAAGTCATTGTTAAATTAAACAATATACATTTTTAAAGTTGACTGTAACCATTTTTTTCTACTAAAAATATTTATAATTGTGGCAAATCATTTCATAGAACATATTCCTTCGATCATTGTATATTTTGTTCCTCAATGGGCCTTTTGAATAAAGTTAACAAGATCAATCCATGGTGGAACCAGGGTATGGAACCAAGAAAAATTGCTCCTCCAAAATATTCTTCCAATCAAAATATTTTTTAAAAGTAAGCTACACAAACCCACCTAATCTAACCTAATTTAAATTTCTTTGCTTCCCATCTGATCTAGTTTCTATTGACTTCTACCTGATCTCGAGTTTCAAAATCTTAATTAATCTTTCCTTCTATTAGAGACCTCTTCAAGTGGGAAAAGAAATCATTCATGTGTTGATTCGAGGCACAAAGTTCACGAGGATAGAATAAAAGAGTAACTGAAAAATTAGAGTTGAAGTAGTTATGTACACCATTACACATGAGCAAATTCATTCCTTGCGCATTCTTACATACCCATACTACAAAGGCAATATAGGTAAACTTCAATTCTAATGGATAATTTATATGTCCATGTGTTGTTTCTTTTATGTTTTTATTATTTCTCTTTTGGTAGCAATTTATCATATGTCAAAAATTTTACAAGAAAGAATATAAAAACCCTCTCTAAATCGTGTACCATCCTTTAACTTAAAATTAGATCTTCAAAAGACAAATCTAATCCGATGCTAAGACTAGGAGTATCTCAAATCCTTTACTCCTATGGAAAAACATACATAAGCTAGAAATGAAGATCTTTCGAGGGTCATATTAAAAAGAATATTGTTGAAAATCAACATAATCATATATTTAAATGAGCCATCATGGAGCATTCTCAAAATCTAAACACCTCATTAGTCTTTATGACTTCAAAACTATTGCGTCTTGTTCCTTTTACCCTCGTTGAATCATTCGAGAAACCGTTGAAATTGAAAAAAAATCAAAAAAATGTAATCAAGCTGATAACTATAAATTAAATTAATCTTGGAAACTTGAATTCAACATCTCTCTAAAATTACCCCTACTACTAGCACCTCTCACGAACCTTCCTCTTTTATACTTTTCTTTTTAATTTCATAAACCCTTTAGTCTTTGTTTAATCTCCCCTTTTTACACATTTTTCTTCTTCTTTTCAGTAATCATAGCTTTACTCCTAGCACTTGTGGCAATCAGAAACCTTGGCTTACTACATTCTATTATTCACAGTAATTACAATTTTTTTTTTTTCTAAGTAAGACTATTCTATTATTCACATAAAAATTATACAGTTACATCATGACTATCGTAAGAAACAGCTGCCCAGAAGGAACGACAGTTTGAAACTGAAAATTGTCCAAGATAGAGAGTTTGAACAAGACTGAGAGTTTGGACTAGACAGAAAGTTTGCAGTCCCACGTAGGGGATCCTTACAAGCATAGATAGAGAGGTTGCAGTACCATCTTAGCCTTTCTTCTCTTACATGCATTTCCAAAGAAATGTGCAAATTGAACCTTGACATAACAACTATTACAAAACTTTTCAACTGTAGCAAAAAGCCCTCTATACTGGGCCGCATAACCTGAAACAGAGCCGCCGAGCATGAATTAGAAATTTGGGGGCTCCTCCATGATTCTGCACCATCCCACGTCAAACATGTCTTGAGCTTAAACATCATCATTCACATTCGAACCCGGGGCAGCTTGAACAACATCATTCACATTCGAACCCGAGGCAGTTGGCTCCAACACCGCATCATTGACATTACTCACATTCGAACCTGGGGCGGTTGGCTCCAACACCGCATCATTGACATTACTCACATTCGAACCTGGGGCAGTTGGCTCCAACACCGTATCATTGACATTACTCGTCGGGATCACCATCGCTCGTGGAGAGCCCGGATTCAGCATAGGGACTGAACCTGGGTCCTCCTGAGGAGAGCTGGTCTCTCCCCCTTCCTATGCTTCTTCGAAAAAGAGTACCGAGACATGAGCAGTGATCCTAGGACAATTCAAATTGTTGCTAAATGTGAAGATTGTAGAGCCGAAAGAGGGCGAGGACGAGGAGCCTGGAGAATTTGGCTCAAGGAATTGACTAGGCCTCAGAATGCGTCCTCTCCCACGAGAAATGAAGTCACTGGAGGGAGGGAAGGATGAAGGGCTAGATGGCGCCCTCTGAGACGTGCCTCTTTGGCTACACATCCTTTGGCGGAGGCGAGGCATGACAACAGCAGCGGCCCCTTTATGGATACCAGGTCGAGCAACCAGAAAAGCAGGGTGCAGGCTGGCCAAGCATACAAACTGATGAGAACCCAAAGCAGCAAAGAGCGTCCAGGAAACTGACTGAGGCGGCTTCTCCGGAGGAACAAAGCATGAGACCTACTTCGTTACCTCCACCAGCCATAACATAAACGACACCAGAACAAACCCATGGCGGAGGCTGGAATTATTACCCCCTCCCCTGCCTCGAGACTCGTCCACCATAACTCTGGCATTCATGAGAGCCGAGAGTCCGAACATATCAGAGCGTGCAGAGGTAAATGCTAATTCAGGATCACCTGCGATGATTCCTTTAAACTCATCAATGCCCACATATCGATGGTCATCTGTCACCTGGTTCATAACTTCGCTGTACAGGGTTGGCAGGTGGCAGTCGTTCTCTCCCCACCCCCGTCCCATCGGCATTATGACCATACTAAGCACCCGCATCCGGGACACAGTAATTACAATTATATAATATAAAAAATAATAATTTATTTACCCCATTTTTTTTTTTTTATTTTCAGCCGCCCCTTTAATTCACTCATCATCTAATATTTTGTCCCCTAGCTACCCTTTTAATTCACTCATCATCAAATCTTTTATCCCCTCTCTATTATAATTCCTAGATTACTCTATTTACCTCCCTCTAATTTTTTTCCCTTTTCTCTTTGGTTATTCTTTTCACTACGATTTTAAAAACAAATAAATTAATTAATTGATATTTTTGTCATTTGAAGTGAACTCTACAATTCAAGTCAATGTTGTTAAATATTTGCATTGTGTGTACTCTATTATTTTTTGAAATGTCTTTTATACATAATTTATCTTCTTCAATCATCTTATACTTTATAATTCTTTACATTATTTTTTTTTACCTTATCCTTTTCATTAATTTTAATGAAAAGCATATCTTGATCCATGATCATCATTCTCTTATAAAAATGGTTGTTCTCCATGCCTCTCATTCTCATAGATAATAGTTTGAACCAATTTTAGTGAGGAATGTGATAATAGGTATTGATTTTTATATTAGTTTTAGTTTAATTGGTTTTGAATATAACTGGATTGATTTATTATAATTGTATATATAAACTTTACTAATATTATTATTAATCTTCTTATTTTAAGTAAACATTTTTTAATATTTAAAAAAAATATGTATAAAAGTTGTTTTCCAATTTATATCTTTCTTAAAGGATATATTTAATTTTATCTCTTCATTTGTTATGAATGGATACCAATTAGAATTTTATTCAAATATTAGTCTTACACTCTATCATAACCATTTAATCTTTATTTGTCCTCAATTATGGGTGGAGTATTCACTCAAAATGTCAAACATTTTATAAACTCTACACAATTTATATCTAGAATAATTGCATCAACAACATGATTATAGACTATAAAAACTTGTACATTTAGAATTTGTCACCTACTCAATTCAATATTTGTTAGTTGCACATTCAATGCATTTATTCTTTTATATATGCTCTCCATAATGTTAGGATTAACTTTGGCTCGGGAATTATAGTCTGCAGCAAGTGATTTTGGGCACATAGTTTTGTGGCCTATGCTATTATGTCAATTGTATTTGGCGGGAAAGAAACCTATAAATAGGCTTATTAATCTCCATTGTAATGTTCCAAGGGTTGAGCAAGTGTGGGCTCCCCAACTAGCTTAGCGAGGATTTTAGCCAAGGAATAATGGAATTTCATTAATTGGGTATTTCCTCGGATGTGGGGTTTTCCTAGGGTATTTCTTGGTGTTGTTCATGTTGTGAAGTTGCTTCTATATTGTGTTCATGTTTATGTTTATCTACCTTTCCTTTTAAACATAACTATGGTATTAGAGTGAGTGTAATAATTCTTGTTGTGTGTATAGTTTTGTTGTCATTGTGTGATTGTGGCGACTTGCTGTGTGGAGCTACTGCGTGGAGACTTTTTGTGAGAAAATTTTAAATAAATTGTAGATAGGGGTGGATTTCAATAGAATAGGACATTATTTGTTTAAGAATATTCATATTCAAGCTAATTTTTCATTGGTGAGTTTGCATCAAAAAAATCCCTAGAGGGGTATATCTGCTAACTCGATCCAACCCACAAATATTAAGGGATTAAATCCTAGAGAAGCAATCAGCGACTGAGGAAATATGCATGTGTGTAATAGATTGATGAACCATGTACCTGAAGAGAATTCCTATAGAACTAGTTGTTAAAACTGTTGATGGCCTGTGTAATCTAGTAGATGGGTTCGTTTTATATGGATACCAATGTCAGATGTGCAGTGCATGGAGAAAAACAAGGCAAGAGTGCAAGAAGCAATGGACCAAGAAATATATTAATTATAATGGAGGTAATGTAATTAGGCATTTTGTTGTAAGACTTGGTAGGCGTGTGTACCCCAAAGTATAGAGTGATAGGGGGCATGTGAGATTCTCTTGAGTACCTAAATCTTTATAGAGGTTAGATCCATAGCAATTCCCTAGTCAAGGTTAAGGCGGGAATTGTTAGGATTAACCTTGACTCCAGAATGATAACATGTAGCTAGTGGTTTTAAGCACATAGTTTTGTGGTTCATGGTATTATGCCAGTTGTATTTGGATGGAAAGAAGCCTATAAATAGACTTATTGATCAAGTGTGTGAATGATTGATCAAGTGTGTGCTCCCCAGTCGGCTTGGCCAAGATTTTGGCCAAGGCCAAGGTCTATTCAAATTTCATTAGTTGGGTTTCTCCCTCGAAGCAACGTTTTCTAGAATATTTCTTGGTGTTTTTCATGTTCTGGGATTGCTTCTATATTATGTTCATGTTTATATTTATTTACCTTGTCTTTTAAACATAACATATAATATATGAAATCAATAATAAGATATGCATTATTTGTTTTAATTTTAATTCATATTTTTTTCATAATAAAACTTAGTACTATATACAAATGTATAGTAAAATAAAAATATGATAATTTTTTATAAGAAAACATAAATTAATTTACTAAATAGTTGATATCTCATCATTACTATAATACCTAAAAAAAATACATAAAAAACTTATATAAAAATAGTATTACATACCTTAAAATTTGTATGGCATAAGTTTTCCAAATGCTATATAATATATTCAAATTCACCCACAAAAGATGGTAAAAGATGTAATATCATCCTCTGTGTTCTTCAATGTGTGCTTCTTGTTGAAGGGACTACCAACGTCGTTGGGGGCAAGCCAGGGCTGGAATTTGCAGAGCCAGTCATGGGCTGTTGGCAAAAAATTCAAGGGCGGTGACATTCTGGGTAAACTTTTTCTATATAATTTTTGAATTTATTTTTATGATAAATTTTGGGAACGTCATAAAATTTTATAGATAATATGAAATGGCTATATTGTGTCAGAATCTACCATCAAGATAAAGGTGTCCATATTTAATGATTATGTATAAATATTTAATGATTAAAGAGGGCATATGTCATGTGCGCAGTATTTAATTACAATCTGCAGTTCTCCCAGCCACTGCACTGCCGGGATGAAGATGGCAGTCATCGCAACATAAGTTCCACTCTGCTCATACACATACTATATATAAATCTTGTTGGGTTAAAACTATATATAGAAATAATGCTGCGCTATAATCCGCGGTTTGCCCTCCATGACTCTCTATATAAAATGTGTATATCTAGATTAGCAGAATCGGAGCACATTCTGTGTCATGTATTGTGAATTCTGATCGTTTAGTGATAATGATATATATCGTTTAACAAATCTTGTTTGGGTTCAAATCTGTCAATGTTTTTGTGTGACTTCTGACATGGACTGACCGCATCACATCAAAAAAATATTTGGGTACAAATTGAATTCCATTGTCCCCACATCCTTCACCAAGTTGATAATAGTCATTGAAGATTGGGACATTGGGACCATTCACATGATAAAAAATTGAAGCGCTCACACATTCTGCTGGACCTGACTTAATAACGTGGATAGATTCAATTGAATTCCATTTTGATTTATTTATTTTCACTGGATTTTTAATAATTTAAGTTATTTTAACCTAATAAACAAATCCGTTGGACTCATGCTTTCATCTCTCCCTACTAATTCATGGTTTTTCTTTTTTCTTAAAGAAAAAAACTGCTTTTTATTATGAGAGAAAGTACATATGTTTGGGATATAGATTCTCTCTAGCCATTATAAAATAGAAAAAAGAACATCATGGATGTTAATAGAGAGTGCCCTTAGAGCTTACAAATCTGTTTTTTTTACGAATGTTAAAAATATGTGAACATAAGATTTAGCAGCCACAAAAAAATTAGCAATTTTAGAATATCACATAAGGACAAATATAACAAAAACTAGGGTATCAGGGGAGGTAAAGTATCCCAACGAGCTTTTTGTTCATTTTAAATAGGAATGATACCTTCCCGTGTCAGCATCCCGAGGTTGAATCAGTTGAATATAATTTGATATGGGACGGAGCTTCAGCCGTTTTTTGATAGGTGGTAGGCTTCACTCTTTTGAATTCTGTTGATGTGCTGGATAGATAAATGATGGAAAACCGTAGGCATAACTTTGATGTGAACCTTATAGGATTTGAGAGCAGCAAAATTTAAGGAGCTCGCGTTGTTTTCCCATTTAATGACTAATTTGGAGTCTCCAAAAATAGGGAGGGGCCTGAGATCAAGCCAAAATGCACAGTGAAGGACTGCTCAATGTGTAAGAAGTTCGACCCAAGTATTGGTGCCCAAGGTACAATACCAATAGAATCTATAAAAGTGCTCAAGGTTGATGTGGATGCCCATGCCGCATCCACAAGAGTCAAAAGAAGAAGCACCATCGAAAAACCCCACATGGTAGGAAGACCAAAGGTCTCTAGGAGGAGGAGGACAAATTTGATTGGATGTCAAAGGAACCACAAATTCAGAATAGTAGGAGAGGATGCTACAACATGTTCTCCAAATATTTGGTAAACATGTTTAAAAATGAAGGCATTTTGATACTTCCAGATAACCCAAATGATAAAGAAAGTGAAAGTACAATGAGGTTTGTGGTCTAGCGTTCATTAGCCAAGGCAAGGGATGATATCAGGGGCCTCCCAAGCAACAGGATAATTTATCATATGGAGCACCCCATTCCACACTGAAGAGGTAAAGGGGCAGAGAAAAAAGAGGTGAAAAGAGTCTTCTCTGGAGGAAAGGCAATGACTACAAAATCCAGTGCCTTGAAAACCCTTTTTGCAGAAGGTTTCCCAGGTGAGGATGCGATTATGAGCAACAAGCGATCAAAAACATTTGAGTTTCAAGGGGAAATCCCATTTCCAAGCCCGAACCATCCAAGAGTGAACCCTCATCTATCTAGGGGGCAGAGAGCTAAGATTGTACGCTTCCTTTACATTTACTCTCCCCTGCATTGATCGATACCATAACAACCTGTCATCTTTGGGAGATAAGACTATCTCTCCCTTGCATTGATCGATACCATAACAACCTGTCATCTTCGAGAGATAAGACTATCTAAGAAATTTTAAGATTGGTAACATAAAATTTCCATTTCAGAATCATTGTCTCAAGAATCTCAAGTTGAAGCCTATCTTTCCAGTGCGTATGAAATGGAGAGGAGAGGGCAGTGTTTGCTAAATATTTGGACACAAATAATCCCATGTTATTTAAGAAGGTGATTAGGTTACAAGATAGTAGGTGAGGGCCATTCATACCTGTAAATAAATCTAGGCTAATTATTGGAGCAGAGACGGAGCCAACTGCCCATTTGAGATTTCCAAAAAATCAATGATTTTTCGAAAGAAGGTTGCACCAAGAGTAGGAGACATGGGAAAGCTTTGGTGCCCCATCACGTAGCTAGAGAATGAAACCCTAATTTTGTAAGTATTTTTCATAGATAACTTGTTGCCAGAGGCCTTCGCCGGTGACTGCTCTCCATAACTTTTTTAGTGAAAGAGCTAAGTTGAATGAAGAGATATCTTTTGTCCCCCATCCACCCAGGTCAATGGGAAGGTTAATCAAATCCAAACTTGCAAGGCAAATTTTCTGCTCTCTTTGTGTGTTTTCCCACACAAACCAAGATGTGATAGAATTTAATTTATTGATCACACCCTTTGGGAGCTTAAAGATATGCATCCAATATATGGGGATGCTATGGATGGCTGATTTAATTAAAACAATTTGACTCCCAAGAGAAATTCAGGTGTGTGCCCAATGATTAAGCCTCTTCTCGATTTTCTTAGTGAGCCAATACCAGCCCTGGATTTTGTAACCATTTAGTTTCAAAGTGAAGCCCAGGTTTTAGAAGCCAGCATCCATGTGTACAATTTTAACCCCAAAGACTTTTGCAATGTGAAGAGTCGATGCTGCGTTTGGATCATCTGAAATGAGAATTTACTTGGATTTATTCATATATAGACTGGAAGCAAGACCAAATTCATGTAGGAGAACATCAAATGCAATCCATTCTTTTGGGTCTAATTTACCAATTTCCATCAGATTGTCCACAAAAATCAAGTGAGAGAGGATGATTGATGACACTATTTTACAACATGATATGATGCCCTAGGATCGAGCATCTTTGATTTTCCTGTTGAGTCCATCTATGATGATAAGAAATAAAAGTGGGGACATTACGCAAACCTGTCTAATTCCTCTGGAAGCTGAAAAAAATCCGTAGGAAGGCGGCTGATCAAGATGGAAAAGGATGCAAATTTTATACATGCTTTGATCTTGTTATGAGAAAATTCTTCGACACAAATCACATTATGATATATTCGTCGACTTTTTTCAATCCAACAAGTGTGGTTCATCATTGAGACAAGTTGGTTCATCATTGTTTTTCCGAGATCAATCTTCTTTAGAATCATCCATAGAAGTTCCCAATCAACATAGTCAAAAGATTTTGTTAAGTCAATCTTCATGAGACAAGCATCCATTTGGTTTTGTTTTACAAAATGTATGCCTTCTTGGGCAATTGCAACTGCATTGTGAATTTTCATGTGCTTAAGAAAACCAAATTGCTCCATAGAAATATATTTGAATAAGAAGGGTTTAAGTCTATTTGCAATTGCTTTTTATATCAATTTGTAAATAGCATTGCATAAATAAATTGGGCGATAGTCAGAAAATGATACCGGATTTTTAATATTTGGAATAAGGAAGATGAAGGTAGCACTCATAGCACCATATACCTAGCCAAGTCCCCTGGATTCTTCAACCATATCAATTAGCTATTAGATCATTATATCCTAAAAATGCAGGAAAAGTTCCTTGGTCCATCCGTCAGGGCCCAAACTTTTACCTTTGGCTAGATATTTTAGAACTTGAAGAATGTCTTCCTGAGTTATAGGGCGATCCATTTGATTAATTTCCTCCAAATGCGGCCAAGTGGGGAATAGGTCACACACTTCAATTTGTTTACAATATGGAACCTAAGCTTGAAAGCAATATAGATTGTTGAAATAACTTCTATCCTCATCTTCAATGTTCAATTGATTGGTCAAGATTTCACCCGATTTTGATTTTATACTTCAAATTGTGTTTTTTTTTTGTCTGGAGGAAATTTGGTTACGAAAAAATCGGTTGATCTTATCTCTAGCTTCAACCCATAAGATTTTTCTCTTTTTTTGTAATTCTTCAGCCCGACAAAGAATAATTTTTGGCCTTCAGATTTCCAACTGAATCACCTTTTTTTCAATGTCAGAGAAGTATGTAGGAGAGATGGGGTCCTCTAAAAAAAAATTTTGTTGATCAATTATAGTAAGTTCATGGATGTTCGCCCGATTCTTTTTCTTAGATCACAGTTTGACCTTATTTTTAAGCATACACAACTTGTGGTTGATTGCATCCATCTTCTAGTGAGCCAAGTCTTCATTGAGGGACTGCCAAGTCAAATGGACCAGAACAAGGAAATATGGATCCTGCAACCAAAAATGATTAAATTTAAATGGAGGTACCTTATGACTTAGTATACTATACCAATTTAGTAGGATGGGTAAGTGATCAAAGATTTTGATTGGAAGGATACAAAAGTGCAGATATTTTAATGCATTTTCTAATGAATCTTGTACATAAAATCGATCAAGGAGTTTGGCTAAGCCCTGCGCATCTCGCATTCCATTCCTCCAAATAGGGACCAATGGGATAGGCATGATACCTCGAAGGCACTTCTACATGAAGAGGTCTTTGAAATAGCCTCCCAAAGAGTCTGAATGATAGAGAGAACCCCATATCTCTATAGAGTCAATTGAAAATTTAAGGTCCCTTGCAAGTATGTGAGAGTCAAGGTCCAATAGACCACTATTATCAACACAGTTCCAAAATCCCTTCTTGTTTATGTATGGGGCATATACATTAAAAATTCGTAACCAATTCTTAGTGTCTCTTCGGTCATCTGAGATAATAATGCCCATCGTGGTGCTATATGCTTTGAAATGCTATATTTTTGGGTTCCACATAAGAGTCAATCCCCCAAAGAGGCCTTTATCACTAATGACACATACAAACCATTTTGGAAATATATGAAGCAAGTGTCCTGTTGTGCCATACAACAACCCCCCATTTCATATCATTTAAATTCCAAAACTATAATGTGAAATGGGTCCCTTTTTATTTTTGTTTCAAATTGGTATCAATTTAAAAGTTCTATTTCAAAAAATGCTTGAATCAAAGGGAACATCATTGAAAAGCCTTTTTAATAAAACCAATCGATAAACCCCAACATAAAGCAATTTACCTTTATCATTGCGATAAAGCGATCGCAAGATTGCATATCACAATGACAAAGAAAGCTCAACTTAAGGGACATCTTGGTTTTCGCCGATGCGAAATCGCAATCCGGTATCAGCAAATCATAAAGTAACATGAGAAATGATCCTTGCTACGATGCGATGCAAAATCGGCAATTGGCAATCGGCGATAACGTTTAAAGCACAATTAAGCTTCCCCTCGTCCGATGCGATGCGATATCGCTATTGACGATCGGCGACTTACCATGCCCTCATCCTAAGCAGCCCTACCAGCTATGCCTGGCGTGATGCTATATCGCTATCGGCGATTCCAAACAAAACCAATGCAATAACTTAGCGTTTCCCGATGCCCGATTGCGTAAAGGGTAAAATAACACAGTTTTCAAAGTAACAGTCATAAAGGCAGTTTAATGATTTATTCGTAATTAAGGCCATATCCTTTGGAAAAGCCGCTCATCCGCGTTCAAACCGCCAAATCACCCTAAGAATGCTTCGAATAAATCATTCAGCCATTAATCGAAGCAACTGTAATTAATGAGACTGACAGGCCGTAACGACCATTTAATAAGAATAGCAGGCTTGAAGCCTATCCACGTATTTGATCCTAAGGCCACCTTAAGTCGATTAATTACTATGAATGCACCAAGATATATATATATTTCATTCTGTTCAATTCATGATATTGTTGCATGTGTTGCGCTTATCTTTCACTCTGCGCAGAAGTCTTCCATAGAAACAGAAGAAAGTGGAATGGGAAAGAAATCCAAGAAGACTATAATGCCTACTGCTCTACTAGCCGCAGGGCTAGATGTCGCTGATCCAACTGGAAAGAATAAAGGGCTGATATCAGATACAACATGCTTAGGACTCACCAGGACCACTTGGCAAGGGACTTATAATTTGATTGAAGCAGAAGGGCCAACGGTGACCGAAGTAGAAATTTTATGTGATAATACCAGCAAATCAGATGCCAATTTAAAGGACTTGGCCGAATCCTTCCTACACAGAATAGCGGCTTGGGAACAGGTTCTTCCTTACATGGATGTGGTAAGGTGGGCAATCCAAGAGCTCCCAATTATCAATAGACTGTTTGAAACTACAGACGAGAGGATTTTCAGTTCGTTTCGAGCCGAAGACCAAAGGCTAATGTATCACCTGCCGCAAGAAGAGAATAAATATAATGCTGCATTTTTGGAGAAATTTCGAGCAGAGAACGAGACCGAGTCTGAACCAATTCGAGGCTGGAGACAGAATCTAGCAAAACACAAGCATGAAACCTCAGGTAAGTACTCAGTTGACTCCCTGTGTTCTCCTTACTGTTATGCTGGAATTATGATGTGTAGGCTATGGGGATTGCATGAATCTGCCAATTTTACCATAGAAATGGTTCCCCTAATAGAGGCAGCATGTAGTGGAGAAATCATGGATTGGGCAGTTATATTATCCGACAAGTTAGCCAAAGCCATCCTCGACTTCAGGTCTGACTATCGTGTCGCAGAGAGGGTTATTCCGCCATTTTATTATAGTGCCTATATTATGGATGTGTTGTGTTTTAATTATGAGTTTCCTGTGTTGGGATGGAGGTGGACGTCGCAAGAACCCACACCTATTCACATATATCATCGAAAACTATGGAAGACTAGTTATAAGCACCACCTGTACCAAATCTGTAGCGGTTTTATGTTGCCAATTCATTATTCAATTTTTAATAAGCCTACCCCGAAAATTTCTGAGCAAGCAGGGGTAGATTTGACTGCAGTAGGAAGTTGGTTTGGGGAGGAGAAATTCACCTACATCAGAGTTTTTGGTAGTCAGGCTAAGCCACATGTGCTACCACTTTACATCCCCGATAAGCTACTTGCCAGGGAGGTAGCTTATCAAATTAGTGCTAAAGGGGTTACCCAGACCCTGAAAAGAGCTAAAAAACATGTTTGGCCTTCTTTTCCATTACGAATTGGAGTGTATACCCTGCACGATATGAAGCATGCAGAGAAGGAAGCCGGGAAAATGAATTTGCTCACTCTGGCTACTCTGCTAAGAAGGCAGTATGATCCAAGAAAGATCGCTTACAATGCGCTCGACCAGGCCAAATTGGCCAAGGTCAAGCACAAAGAAGACAAATTTGAAGATTTGTTCGCATCAGCCGAATCACTGTATCAAGTCAAGTCACTTGCTAGAAATGTTTATAATGATGAAGGGCTAGTTGAATTTAACAGAATTAGAGAACAGAGGTTGCAAACTCTGCCTCTATACCTGTTAGCGACTGGACCGACAACAACCAGGTCAAGCGAGTATGAGCAACGGAATAATTCACCACCTCCTACTACATCAAAATAGCAAGAGGAAATGCATAGTCAGAGGCAAGAGGTGACCCAGGAAAATGTGCAGCGACAAGAAGAAACCCAAGCAAAAACCCAAGAAGAAAGCAGCTCTAAGAATAACAATGATACATTAGTGGATCCGAATTTGCTCCAGCAATGGCAGCAATTAAGTACAATCATCAATAACTTAGAGTACTCGAAAGATGATGAGGTTTCTAAAGAAGGTGATACAAGGAAGCGACATCGAAACCGGTTTTAGGTGAAACCAGTGGCCCACCCAAAACAAAAGAACTAGATATAATTCCTAAATATCCAACGGGAGAGATCATTTTGCAAATTGAAGACATCCCCCCTTTAGATGTATTTTATAGCCCCAAGCATAAAGCTGTCATAAAGCGACAGAGGAAAAGGAAAAGGACTGATCAACCTTACCTATTCCATGAATCAACAGTGACGGGCAATGTAGTGTGGAAAGAAGAATTCAACCCCTCCGACGACTTAACCAAGCTATCACAGTTCGCTGGAGAATATTCGGCGGCGACTATTGATAAAGCATCGGAGGTGAGCAATTTATTAAAAGCCAAGGATCAGGACATCTCGTCGCTACAAGCGAGATTATCAGAAGTTCAGCAGAGGGCAGAGCAAGCGGAGAAAGAATTGCTAGTACAGCAACAGAACAATAATCAACTGACCAAGAAATTACAAGAGCAAAAGCAGAGAATTGATGAAGGCACAATACAAAGGCAAAAGGAGCTATCGGCAGCACTGGAGCAGTTAAGAATATCAACTGAGGGAACAATGAAAGCGAAAGATGAACAAATCGCTCAATTGACCACTCAAATTGAGCAAATGAAAAGCTCCCTCAGATAGATGAGTTCAAGGCGGAAGCGCTTTAGCTAAATAAGGGATTGATTAATCAGGTTAAGCTATTATGTCAACACATTATATGAGTAGAACCATTGTACGAATTGGCAGCATCTATAAGCGAAAAGGTAGACAAAGCAAGGACCGACTTGGATCAGGCCGAAGAAACACTGACAAACTTTATAGAATGGCAGGATTCCGATGTAGGCCGGGCAGCTAATCTACCAAGAATTCTGGAATCGCACAAGGAGATATTATTCACAGAATGGCAATCGCAACTAATGAAAGAAGAAAGAGAAACTTCCAGATGCAGGAAAATCAGTGGAAATTTGGTTGAATTAGTAAATAATACACTGTATTTATCTAACATAATTTCCCAATGCACTCCAGGTCAATTAACAACAACAAATATATTGGAGCACTCATGCTATCCAGAGCTGGATAAAAACGCAAGATTGATCACTGGAATCAACAGTCTGACGTGGGATGCTTATTGGTTCTTCTTAATCAAGCCATATAGCCAAAGAGCCATCTTGAAGTGCCTAACCGATGCTGTCGGGTATATTATACCCGACATTCAGGATGCCACCTTCGCCGCCCAATTCAGTTTACGCCTCAACAAACCGCCAGAAGTAGAACCAATGCTTGCAATAAGCCAGCTAAGGGTTAAGGGCAAACAACCTGAGGCATGACTCACTTCACTGACTGCCAGATCGCCCCTGAGAGATAGACCACATTTACTGATACCAATTTAGTAGGATTTTGTTTCATAGATCTTTTTCGTTTAGTAGTATTTATAGATCCTTTCATGCATTTAGAAAGGGTCGTAAAAGTTTTGTATATGACTTAAACCCTGAAGTCGCACTATTGTACTTCAAGGATATTCTTTTATGAAACTTGACCAATTATTCTGAATTTGATGAGGAAGGCTTTTATGCAAATGTGCACTATTGTCATTGTTTGAAAGCATTTCTATGTTGAAGGAAGAATTTTGAATAGCGATTCATATTTCGCGTTTATCTACAACTCACATGGTACTATTATCTGCATCTGTATTCATTTTCGTTATATGAATTGTTGTTTAAATCGCTCTTGCTATTATTGCTTATATATATATGTGTGTTTTTCACAGCATTCCTTATGCATTCCACTATTGGTTGTTTATTGCATGCTTCCCTTTCAAACGTATATATGTATCGATGATATAAACAATGAATGTAGTAATTTGTATTTATCACTTCATTGTGAATATTCATGTGAAGCAATCTTTGAATGATTGAACATCTTTTATTTATTTTACAGAGTCATCTATATGCCTGATAAATAGATAAAGATTATTTAACGCTGCATTCCGAATGAATAAGTTGTTCCCGGGATTAGTATTAGTTTCCCTATTTTCGTCAATAGAATAAGCTAATCGTCTATCACTTAAGCAATCTATTCATCACCCATCCATCCCTTTTATTTCATTATCGGGAAACTGGTCCCGTTATCTCCAGTCGGAGCCACCATTCCAAACGGAAAAGGACCTGTACCAAGGTCCGAACCGGGTGGTTATCCCCCAATGTTGTGGCAGCGATTTCCGAGGCCTCAACATTTCTGGTGCTAGAAGGAGGGCCATCCGCTATGAATGGCGAGTAAGTCAACACCTACGAACCATTCAAAGAGTAACTCACCCTCCACCTCTCCTCGGACATCTCGTTCACATTCTGAATCTCCAGTATCCAGACGAGACGAAGAGGAATCAACCACTACTGCTCAATTACATCATACTTCAAAACACTTAAGTCCGGAGTCCCCTGAAGTTCAATCCATCATCCAGAAACTTCAAGGCTTCTCAATGTCCCCTCCTAGATCTGAAGTATCACAAGGCAGTCAGACTTCGCAATTTCGCTTACCCCCTCATCTTACCAGACTCCAAAGCGAAAAGTTAGGTATTGAGCCACTTGAATTTCCTTTACCCGAAAGGAAAAGGATCAAAAAGACCGCTGGAGGTTCTGGTAGCGAAACCATTTCCCCATCATCTTCCATTTCATCATCACCCCTGCGAAGTCATACACCCACTTCACCACTTCATATAGTTGTTCACCAAGGGACTTCATCTCAAGCATCACAATCTTTTCAGTCTGTACTTCTGCCTCCCCCTCAGGCACCTGGAACACCACAAGCAATCGTTGGTAATCCTAAAATGGCCCAACGACCATGGAGAAGTCCTGGTGCGGTTACCATGCCTGCACCTTTACATCCTTTACCCGATTACCCCGAAAAATGGTTACCCAAATTCAATCCAGATGCTGGAACTTCTGCAGAAGAACATGTTAACAATTTTATGCTTTCAGTCAATCTAAAGGGAGTCACTGAAGAAGATGTGGTAGTAATATTGTTTCCCTATTCACTACAAGGATCTACAGGGTCTTGGTATTTTTCCTTACCCTCTGGATCCATCACGAGTTGGAATATCTTCCAGGAATAGTTTCTCACCAAA
>APFE031391922.1:20781-31275 GCA_000404065.3 Pinus taeda
TATCAGGAAACTGGTCCCGTTATCTCCAGTCGGAGCCACCATTCCAAACGGAAAAGGAGTTGTACCAAGGTCCGGACCGGGTGGTTATCCCCCAATGTTGTGGCAGTGATTTCTGAGGCCTCAACATGTCCCCAAGCCTTATCCCGACTTTCCATAGTTTCTTGTAATATAACTATCCTAGAATTATAGATTTCAATTATGCTTTTCAAGGATCTTTTTTTATAGGCTGATCCTAAACCTCCAACATTTATTGACAAGATTTACATTATGGGAAATCAAATTCGGGTGGCTCTGCTCTAAGGACCTGAGTTTGTGGGAAACTTACATTATGGTGATCCACCCTAAACGAAAAGGGTTCAACTTTGGGAGGTGGAATATATTTCGATGCATGGAAATGGCCCATCAAGTTTGATGGAAGTAGGGTACATTATGAGATCTTTTTATATTGTATCCTTTTCTTTCTTCTGGTGGTTACATTCTTGTGGGAACCCAGGGAGATAAATTTTCATGGTCGTCAAATAATATTTTTTGATAGTCAGGGGTTCCATAGTGTTTTTTTTATTCTCTAGCCAGGGTTTCTAGCTCCAACTCTTCAGAAAAAGGAGAGAAAGTCCTATAATATGGGGCCCCAAATTTGATTAGGAAGGATAAGTATGGATCAAAAGAGGGTGGTTGATCAGTGGAATGTAAATTGGAATATGGGGCAGGGGGCAACAATGAATGATTTAAGAGGGTTGACAGGGGGGTTGAGATTGCAAGAGATGTGGATTTATGATAGGGTTATAGTGGGAAATGTTAGGAGGAAATTGAGTCTTAGTAAGGGATGGGCAGCGTAGAGGAGAGGGATTAGGTAGATTTTCGACCTTTGAAATATTTGATGGATGGAGGGGAGTATTACTTGTAGAATGCAGTTTGGTAGAGTGATTATGAGAAAATACTCTTCGCCCTCCATTAGTTGTGGAGTTTTCTTTTCCAGAGAATATGTTAAGCATTTCTTGACATTAAGACATGAGATGTCCAATACCATGACATCAAAGGCATTGAAAAGGAATACCCCAATAATCAACTATTTATTTGCATGAAAAGGGGCCCCAACATAAGTCGATTTCTACAGGGAGGCCCCCTCTCATCAACCTTTCTACCAAGACCCAAACAATGTGCTTTACCAGTCCACCTAGACTACTCTTGTCTAAGAATGAGAATTTAGAAATTGAATTGGTGATATGTGTAATGGCTTTCTTGGTCCATAATTCAAGTGGGAGTCTTGGGAGTTTTACCCAGAAGATGTTTCGCCTTGGTAAGTCGATAGCAACATCAAAAACAAAGTTCCATCATTGTAATGATAAATAGCCATGACCCTGTACCCGTGGACAAGCTACAACCAAATCCGCGTCCATTGTTGTCAAAAAGTGAAAAGAAAATAAGCCATTTTAAGGGGCACTAATGCACAGACGGTATTTGATGAGAGGGAGTCACCAGGTATCAACCCATTTTTTAATTTGTATGCCATTGTATCGACCAAATACCATCAACTAACCAAGGCTTGGGATTTTAATTTAATCAATTTATCCTAGTATCCATTAACCTCAAGAACTAAACCTTGTGACAGGGTCACAAATTTGATGGCCTTCGGTTTGCATTATAGAAGAATAGGTTTCTTAGTTGACTTTCAACATTCCACGACCTGATCCTAAGAGAGGGATTGAATGTAATTTTCCTCTACCTGGACAGTAATCTCTACCATAAATGCAACATCTTGAGAGGATTGTGTGTTCATAATGTCATCCATTTGTGTTGGCCAATCAATAAAAGAGTTGAGGGCAAGCTAGACCAAATCAAAATCAGTCAAAGGAATAGGTAGATAGTCACCCAATGGAGTTGGCTAGGCTAATTCAGAGAGGGGACCCACCCTCCAAATTGGATATGATGTGGAGGCCCGCTCAAAGACACCTCATTGTATAGTCATGATCCAGATAACCTATCAAGGTAATGTCCACATGTGAATGGTAAAATAGGAAATAATTGAGTGGGAGTCCAATCATATTAAAGAAAGTATGTCAAAATAACTTTAACTGCAATTGGCTGGTCCAGTAGATTGTAGCCTAGGCATCTATTGACTTGCTTGATTGGATCGTCAATCCGCCGCCTAAAATCCCCCCCCAATATGAATCTTTTCAGGTGTCTACAGGTGGTAGGCCAATATTAAGCCCAAACATAATTCAAATGTTGAGCCTACCCAAGTCTGGATGCTGCCAATACACCCATCAAAGACAGTTGTCAAGGAATAATAGCCCTAGAAGGACAATCAGATCCCAATGATAAAAGTTTCACTGCCATAGGTGGAGAATGTTTAGCATTCCATGCTATCATAGGAAAAAAACCCCTTAGCTTCTATTCAAAGGCAATATGACTACATATGGGGGAGAATCTTAGTAAATCTAAAATTTCCACTCCATAACTGCATTGGCGAGTAAGTACACCAACCACCAGCTACCCAATAAATGCAGTCTCGATGTCTGTTTGACATTGAAATCACACCCTAGGTCATTGTGAAGCAACATTGGTCCAAGGTTCGAAACTTCAAGATGAAAACAGAGACCCTAATATAAAATTCTTCAAGACTTAATAGCCTTCCATGGGGTTTTCAGCACACCATGAATAGAAATGACACCAATTGAGATTAATCCATATCTAGCAAAAATGACAATTCCAACCAATGTAATATTTTAAGATGTCTTCCTGATTGTTTGGCACTTCTTCCCCCCAAGTGCAAAAAAAAAAAAAAAAAACACCTTTTATGTGTTATGAATCTCATTTGGATTTCCTACATCCAAGCATCTTTTATGATTTGTATAGTTCTATAATTATGATTGTAAGAGTTACAATTGTGACAATGGTAGTTCCAATAATTGATAGAAAGAATAATATACGGTAGAGATCACTCTCCATGGGCATGCCTTGAAACTCAAGATCCCTTAGATCAATCCCTTGATCCCCTCTCATTTCAAAGATATTGAGAAAAGAAAGATGAATAAAATTATCAAGAGAGTTAATACCAATCATATACCTCCACTATTATCTAGCAATGAATCTTTCATAGATCTATAACACTTTCTACAGATAAAAAAAATGCTTGGATAGGTAATGATTCATATTGCATCATTACCCATATGTTGGATTAAACGTTTATTTGTAGTTTTCCATCAATAATTTTTTTATTGAATGTTAGTTTTTTGTGCTAATTTAAATTACAGATTTATAAACAAATGCTTGTTCATTGCTTCTTGTGCATAGGTTTTCTTAGGTTGTTTGGTGATTGTAACTAGGTAAATTACATCAAGTTTAATGTGACATTCATGAGAAAATTAGCTTAAAAGACAAGTTTTGAACAACAACAATAAATGTACAACAAACCATCAATTGAACACTTAACACAGTGTTTTGATGAAGGAGTTTGCCCCTCCTGGGCTACATCTCCTTGGTCCAGCTTCCATGGCTTGGGCCTCTGTATTAGTTCAATATGGAAAAAATGTTGTTTACAAAGCTATGCCACTCATGATACCTGCATGAACGTGTTCAGAATGTCGAAATTAGCTAGGAACCCCTTTTCTTGAGCTCAATTTGGTTGAAAAATGCTCCAATTATGGCTCAAATAGTTTTTCCCTAGAAATCCTCCTCCAAATATGGAAGAACTCCAGTTAAGGCCACCGATTCTGGGGACAATTCCAAAAATAGTGGAGTCCACCAAAAATCCGCCAAGTTAAACTATAGTTAACTAGAGGATTAATTAAATTTAAGCGCGATTAACTAGAATATTAGTGCACTAAGCGCAATTTTGTGGCTGACTGTTAGTACTAACGGGTTTTGTGGACACATGTGTCACTTTTAGTTTCACATTTTCTATTGGTTTAACTAACCTCCACATTAACCTTAACCATCGAAGTAATGTGGTCACATGGTTTGCTCTAAGCGTCGGGGTCATGGTTTTATGTTGGAACCGCTGGAGTATCAACCGTTTGGTGTAAACTATTGGCATGTTTACGTGTCATTAATTGTCACAGTGTTGGAGCCACCGGAGGTTGTAGTAACCGTAACTTCTATTATTTCATGTTCACATGGGGAGGGTTGGTCCGTGGGCTAGACCCTCCCCTAATTGCCAACCCTCAATTCAAATACGTATGGTGAACTATGGGTGTAAGCAACATGTGGTAGCAAAGATGGTAAAGAGTCTTGGTCGCGAAGGGGAGGTCATGGGGTCAAACCTTGACAACTCCATAAACATTTTGCCACTATGTCAAGCCCGGTTTTTTGGTGAGGGACACATGGTGACCTCAGGGATTGCCACGTGTCTCCTCCTCATTAGTCAAGCTCTAAACAAATCACAATATGCCACATCACCACCCTCATCAAGCAATAATACTCTAACACTTGGCAAGCTCCAATTGGTCCATTGACCAAAGTTGACCCTGCCTAGTCACTTTCCACATCAGCTGTACAGATTGCTGACTATGTGATTGGCCATCTTTTTTGCAAAATTTTGCATTTTTAGCAAAGTGGACAGAACTCAATAACTTCCTCATACAAACTCGCTTTTAAGTGAAACAAGTTGCGTTAGGATCATTTTGTCGAGACAAATGTAGTCATTGAGGTTTCAAGCCATTCTGAGAAATTTGATGTTTTAGCTAAATATTGAGCACCTGATCGTTCCTCCCCACTAGAAGCCTTTTGGACCCCAAAATATACTATCAATTTTTTAGCATGTGAGGGTACAACTCCCTCACCTTCTCAATCTACAACCATGTGGCTTTAGAAGGCTTTTGTCCCTTAAGTCCCACTCTAAGGTATTCGACATCCCCTCTTTTCGAAGTCCTAGTTCTTCTGTCAAGTATGAGATCCTGCTGAAGTTCATCAAGATATTAAGGTGAGAAATCATCTATTGATGGAAGCTAAACATGCCCTCCTTGATCATCAATCAAAGGAGGCTCAAACAATCTTAAATTATCAACATTAACAATAGAGTTCATTTTCATATAAGGAGGCAAATCAAGCTTAAATGCATTGTTACCAATATTTTCCATAATTTTAAAAGGACCGTAACGGATTGGCTTAAGCTTATTACCTTCCCCTTGAAGTCTCCCTTTGCTAATATATAACCAAACTCCATCTCCAACTTCAAATTTGTGATCAACCCAGTGTTTTCCATGCCTTGCCTTGTGGCTTCTTTGACTCTTTTCCAACTATTCCTGCACTGTGTGATGCATCAACTGAATTTTCTCTATGAACTTCCTTGCCTTATCGATGTCATGGTGACCATCGATGGCGAAATCTTTCTCAAATATGAAGTCCAATGGCGATCTTGGTAAGTATCGAAAACATGCCTCAAATGGCGATGTGTTTGCGGAAGAATGCTTTGCCCTGTTGTATGCATGTTGTCTGTAATGCATCTGTTCGTCCCACAACTTGGGATGTTTGCTACAATATCCTCTAAGAAGATGAATGACTATTCTGTTGACCACCTCGGTTTGTCCATCTGTTTGTAGATGAAATGTTGTACTCTTCTTCAACTTTGTGTCCATCATGTCCCATAAATTTCACCAAAAATTCCCAACAAATTGAGAATCTCGATCACTTATAATGGAAGTAGGAAGACCAAAATGAAACCAAATGTTTTGGAAGAAAAGATGAGCTATTTATTCCACTGTAATTTTCTTTTTACATGGTGTTATTATACACATTTTGCTGAACCTATCTACAACTACATACAAGTAATCGTGACCTTTCCTTGACAGTGGAAGACCTCCTACAAAATCCATTGAGATACTCTCCCATGGATGAGAAGGTACCGGAAGTGGCGTGTATAATCCAAGTTTCCTATTTCTAGGCTTACTTGTTGCACACAAAGAACATACTCTTATGAAACGAGAAACATTATCAAAAATGTGTGGCCAATGACAATACCTTTGGAGATTCACTACTATCTTGCCTACACCAAAGTTTCCAACAATAAATGAAGTGTGCACTTCCTTTATGATATTCTATCTTTCTCCCTATGGAATACACAACTTTCCCAAATGATACAACAAACTGTTACATACATGATAATCCAACTCTTCAATTTGGTTTCCCTGATTCAAGCTTGCATACACATCTCGGAAGTAATTATCATATGCATATTTCCTAATGTAAATTTCACGCAAAACATAATTATTCTTGAGTATAACAAATGAATTTACAATATGCCTTGAAATCATATCAACTACCTTATTGTAGATTCCCCTTTTTTACCTAATAGCCAAATGAAATTGTTGTAGAAAACCCATCCATCTAAAATGTCATGACTTCTACAACTTTGACTATGACTGTGATTACTGCAATGGTTGATGGTTGGTATGGATAATAGTCTCCTTCCCCATCAAGTAGTGTTTCCATTTTTTGACACTTTGTACCAATGTGTAAATTTCTTTGTGATAAGTGGGATAGTTAGTTACAGCTCCATTAAAAATTTTAGAATGAAATGAAATGGGCTTACCATGCTCCATAAGAACTAATCCCATGGCATAATCACTTGCATCAGTTTGAATCCCAAATGGTTGTGTATGATCTGGAAGAGCCAATACCGGTGATAAACTGATCTTTTGCTTCAAAGCATCAAATGATTTCGGTTGTACATCTCCCCAATAGAAGACGTTCTTGACACTAGTCAATGCATGTAATGGAGCTTTGTAACTATATTGGGCTTGGGCCAATTAAGAATGACCTCAACTTTAGAGGGGTCGGACTTCAACTCACCTCCTCCAACAATGTGTTCCAAATACACTAAAGAAGTCTTGCCAAATTCACACTTTGACATCTTTAAAAACAAATGTCATTTTATCAAGATATCAAGTACTTTGTTTACATGCATGACATTTTCATCTCTCGATTTGTTGAATATGAGTATATTATCTAAGAACACAATGACAGAGTCATCTAGAAATGGTCTCAATACATCAATCATAACTCTCATGAAAGTAGCTAGAGCATTTGTAAGACCAAAATGCATAACAAGCCACTCAAACAATCCTTGTTTAGTTTTAAATGCGGTTTTCCAAATGTCCTCTTCACCTATTCTAACTTGATGATAGCCACTTCGTAAGTCTAACTTAGTGAAATACTTTGTATACCTCAATTGATCAATAAAATCATTAATTCTTCGAAGTGGATAACAATTCTTTACCGTGATTTTGTTCAATGCATGGAAATCCACACACATGCACCAAGTCCCATCCTTATTTGGTACCAAGACAATTTGTTATAGACATATTTGGGCACTGCAACCCCAATCTTATATGTCCATAAACCAAGGGCTTCTAAGTCCCTAAAAGTGTTGTTTCATACCCTAAAGGAAGAAGCTCAGCTGATTACATCATCTCCAGAAGTTCTCCATGAAAAACTGCTTAGAACTAGTCAAAATTGGACCATCTCACCTGCTCCATGGTCAAAGTGTGATGCATCCCACCTAATGCACATGGGAGGTGCGATGCATACTGAAAATACATTCTGTGGGGTACGATGGGTTAGAGTAGACAAATGGCAGAGATAGTTTGCAAGGTGGATGATCATGGAATCTTCCAGAAACTTCTCCTGTGACACTTGCCTCTCTGAATTTGCCCGACGATGAGTAAGAGATCATGAAATCTCCAAGTGGAATTGAGAACTATCAGAGAAATGACACTAATAAAAAACCCAAAAGTTGACTCACCCACCTACAAACATCTATATATGGATCCCTCATTCTAGAGATCCAGAGGCTGAAATTTTGCATCTTGTAAGGAAGTGATATTGGTTTCTCTGTGGAACATCACAGTGTTGGGTGATCTAGCTTTTCATGAGGTGAAGAAGGGCTTTCATGCTGGGAGGATGGCACTGGGTTAGATCAACAGGTTGTAATCCTCTCTTCTACTACTTCTATCAATAAAGCTATTTGATTTTTCCTCCATATTCTTGTATGTCTGAGTTGATATATGCATTTGTATGGTCAATATATATCTGATCCTATATTATTTATGACTGTATATCTCTATCTTTGATGGTATTATGCTTCTTTGACTCTACAGGTGTTATTTGAAGCGGTACAAGCAAGGAAGGAGTGGTGAAAATCTGTCAAAGGGGAGAGGAAACAAGCAAGGAACCAAGCGAAAGACTGAGGTTGGTACTCTTTGCTTCTCTCTCATTTACTTCTCATAAAGGAAAACACAAGTGACTTTAGTTTTTTTGTTTCTAAGATAGCTACCCATCCTAGTGTGGCTAGTAGCTCTAAATGGACACTAGTTTTCCCTATAACAAAATGGCGACTCCGCTGGGGAGCGAATAGCTTGTTTGCTTAGTTTGTTTACTTTATAAACTACAGACGGAGCCTGAAGTTAAGATAGCTAGCCTTTGAACTAATTTTTCTATGCAACTGCAAAGTAGATAAACATTGTTTTAGTCAATCTTCAGGTTAGTTTATGAATTAAACATCTGACTTTCAAACATCCTAAGTGCCTTGGTGGTGGCTCAAGTAACCTCATTAGATCAACCTCTATGCTTTGTATTTACTGACTATCATTATCTCAGCCTAAATCCTTGAACTAAGCTGCAAACTGTGACGAAAAACCAAGTTAAAGTCTCGTCCCTAGACCATCACACTGTCTCCTTTTGACAGTCTAGATGCATCACACCTCCCATGTGTTGTAGGTGAGATGCATCCCTGTTTCCCTGTGTTACAGGTGCGATGATCATGTAAGACTGTTTCTGCCTTCAGATTTTGGTTTTTCTTCATTCTCTTTAGCTTTATTCAGGATTTTTGTTGTTTGTGATCAGTATAACACTATTGAAACTCCCTTCCTTTGCATTATTCAGCCTCCATTGTACAAAGAATTGTAAATGTTTTTATGTATTTTTCGCCATTTACAGTTCTCCTTTACAAACAGTAGCTTAATCAAACTGTTGTCTTTTGATTTGAAAAGTGTCACAAGTGTCGTTTTCAGCCAAAGAAAAGAATCCTCCTCTTTTTGATAGTTGATTACACTGTTATTCTTGTATTTGATTTGAATTAATAGTGTTTTAAGTTTTAAGTGTGGTCATGGTCGGTACTATCATAGATGAAGGGGCTTCTATGAGTATCCTTTCTTCAACTACTTAGAAAGCACTTGGTTCGCCATCGCTTCTGCCTGAGATGTGAAATCTGATAGGGTTTGACAAAGGAACCAGTTGACCATTAGGGATCCTTCCAAAATTTCCTATAACTTTGAGAAGGAAAACCATTTATCTGAATGTGATGGTAGTCCAAGGACCTTTAGATTACAATCTAATACTTGGGTGTGAGTACATTTATAGCATGGGAGCTATTGTTTCCTCACTCTTTCGAGTGATGTGTTTTCTGCATGAAGGCAGAGTGGTCCAGCTCGTAGACCAGCTTTCATTCCCTAGTTCACACATAGCTAATAGTCAAGTGCCATCCCTATCTGGTCTTTTTGCACAAGGGATGTCTCATCAATCTCCAGTCCATCCACTTGATGAGCGCGAGTGATTCAGTGATTGTGACTGAAACCCAGGAGGCATGCACCCTGGTCTACTTCGGCAGGAAAACCCCAGTTATAAGGTAGGTTTCCGTGTAGGAATATGACTAGTCTAACACACCTGTCCGTTTAGGAAAATGGGATTAGACTAGAATAAGATTCCCCCGTTAGAAGGTATGTCATTCCTAATAAAGCCATGGAAGTGTTTTGTCTGCAAATTGAATGGTAACCTGGAAACTCTACTTTGTTATACCTGGGGGCATGCAAACCTTTTTGCATACAAGTGAAAAGCGACCATTTATTTTCTTAGTTTGTAGGTTCTTAACCCTTTAAACTCATAGGATTGGTCATTCCTAGCTTGCATAATGAAAGGATCTAGAGAAAAGTTTCGAATGGGGCAAGCTCCCTAAAAAATGAACCTATCGGTGAGACATCCTTATTATATAACTGGCACGAGTAGTTTTACGAGAAGTTCAAGCTCGCTAAAAAATAAACCTAGCAATGAGCATATGTTCCACCAGAGTTTAAGATCATTAAAAAATGAACCCACCTTCAGTAAATAACCATTGCGATCACATTATTATCAGCTTTTGAGCCTTGGTCACATTCTTACCATCACCTCCACTCTTTTTAGCCGATCATATGCCTCCATTTGATTGTTTACCCCTTTTGAGGAACAACTATGACGAGTGATTCTATTAGCCATATTCCTTACACTGTTGTGATTGAAAAGTTCCAAACCTTACCTGGAACCAGCTGCTATCCAAAATCATCACTCGTTCCTCAAAAAATGAGTCTCGTTTAAGCTCTTTTCAACTGACTCGTAAAATATGAAAAGATTGCCAAGCAATTGGCCTCTCCAGCTCGTTAAAGTGAATGGAAGTGCCATCCCTCCTCTAGATTTTAATCTTTTTGGACCTAAGGGATCATTGCACAAAAATATCGAGCGCTTGTC
>APFE031391922.1:56829-74207 GCA_000404065.3 Pinus taeda
GGGTATTATCGCAGTATTTGGTTAAGAATTTGGGAGAATAGAAGCACCTCTAACAACACTATTGAAGAAAGATGCATTTTCCAAATGGAATCCAGAAGCAACAAAGGCATTCGACATCTTAAAGAGGCAATGTGCCAAGCACTGGTCTTAACTACACCAGACTTCACAAAAACCTTTATTGTGGAATGTGATGCTTCAAGAAATGGAATTGGTGCTATTTTAATGCAAGATGAAAGACCCATTTCTTTTGAAAGTCGTCCAATCAAGGGAAAGTTTTTACACAAAGCTATTTATGAGAGGAAATGTTGGCAATAATACATGCACTTAAGAAATGATGACCCTACCTAATGGGAAGACACTTCAAGGTAAAAACGGATCATGATAGCCTTAAATACTTTTTAGAACAAAGATTATCCTCTGAAGAGCACAAAAGTGGGTCACAAAGATGTTGGGTTATGACTTTGAAATCATCTACAAAAAAGGGAAGCAAAATGTGGTGGCAGATGCACTCTCAAGAAAGGATGAGGATGTGGAAGCATTGTTGTGCGCCATTTCTATTATCCAACCAGATTGGATAAACGAATCAAGGGAGGAATGGAAGAATGACGAAGAAGTGTGGGCACTTATTCGAAAGTTACAACAAGATTCCAGTACATCTGATACATTTAGTTGGAAAAATTATTCGTTATGGTATAAAGATTGCTTATACCTATGTAAGAGTTCGCAGCTAAAACAAAAGATTCTTATGGAATTGCACACTTCTCCCTTAGAAGGGCACTCAAAATTTTTAAAAAATTACCACAGGGTTAAGAAGGATTTTTTGGGATGGCCTTAAATCAGATATTCAAAAGTTGTGGCGGAATGCTTGGTTTGCCAACAAAATAAAGTTGAAACAATTAAGACAACGGGTCTATTACAACCTTTATCCATTCCAAGCCAACGTTGGGAGGAGGTTTCAATGGATTTTATCACAGGTTTACCCAAGTCTGAGGGAAAGAGTGTCATCATGGTGGTAGTTGACAGACTTACCAAGTATGCACACTTTTGTGCATTATCACATCCATTTAAAGCCAGTACAGTCTACTGCATTTATGGAAACAATTCAAAAGCTACATGGAAACCCAAAGATTATTGTAAGTGACAGAGATCCCATTTTCACTGGAAATTTTTGGACAGAATTATTTTCTTGCTTGGTACTCAGTTAGCTCATATCTCATCTTATCATCCTCAATATGATGGGAAAACTGAGATAGTAAACAAATGTTTGGAAGGATATCTTCGTTGCTTTGTATCTGATAAACAGACACAATGGGTCAAATGGTTGCCTCTGGCTGAATGGTGGTATAACACCCTTCCATACAGCAACAAAAACGACCCCATTTATGGCACTTTATGGGTATCAACCACCATCCATCACATCATATTTAAGAGAAAATTCTAAGGTTCAGGCAGTGGAACATCACATCGAACATCAACAACAAGTCCTCAAACTCTTAAAGGATAACCCCGTGTTGGCACAAAATAGAATGAAACAACAGGCAGATCAACATCACAGTGAAAGAAGTTTTGATGTAGGTGATTGGGTATTCCTACGGCTACAGCCATATAAGCAAATGTCCCTCAAGCAAGTTAAGAAGGACAATAAATTATCACCAAAGTATTACGATCCATACAAGGTGTTGCAAAAGATTGGTACTATGGCATACAAATTGGAGCTTCCTGCAGCTTCTCGATTGCACCCAGTTTTCCATGTTTCATGTTTAAAGAAGGTTATAGCCGACAAGCTCCCAGTTCAAACAATATTGCCAGAACTTGACGAGGAAGGAAAAATTATATTGGAACCGGAAGCAGTCACAGAAATAAGAACTCGGCAGCTACGAAATCGATCAATTTCAGAGTATCTTATCAAGTGGAAGAACTTATCCGCTAAAGATTCCACATGGGAGGATGAGAATTTTATGCAGAAATATCCAGAACTACTCAAGCGTTGAGGACAACACTTTTTTGAAGGAGAGGGGCATGTTGGGTCCCTATAATACTAGTGATTACCCCATTACTATTGTAGTTATACCCCTTATTAATATGGTTGTGCCCCTATTGCCCCCATATTGTTATTACTGTGCCCCATAGAATCCCTCTATTGTTATTTTTGGGGCTTTATATTATTATTGTTAGGTCGGCTAGATTATATTGTGACTGCTTAGACTCCTATATATAGAAAGGAGGTTTTGTCATTTGAATCATCCAAGAATTGTTCATTTATGTAATGTAAAGGAGGTTGCCTCCTCGAAGAGGCTGAATTCTAAGGTGTTGATCTATCCTTTCTATCTTTTCTTGAGCTGGTTTCATAATAGTCAAGTTGAACGAAAAAAGATGATCTATATTCTTAAAAGGCACATTTATTTCTGGAGCCAACTTAAACCTGTTTTAGGGAAGACATTGATATTAATCATTTCGACCATGAAAAAGAGGAGGATTTTCGTGTGTGTAATGAATGTCATCTTCTATTTTTAATGAACCGTAATGATTAAGGTTTGGATGATATTGAAATTTTTTGTGCTATGCAATTTATGTGGGGTCAAACCCATTCAAATTGGTGCAGATTATGAGCAAGATTCGAACTTGAATATCTCTCCAATCAAAAGACCCACAAAGCATACCACCTATCAGACAAAATGGTGTGGCAAGGACTACCAATATAGAGAGGTCTTTCACCCAAATTCACTAAATTTTTCATGCATATCATCAAAAAAATGAATCATATCAATGGCCCATTCAGCCTTTTGCATCAATGACAATTTCTTCCAACAATATCCAATATATGTAGGATCATGCTTTGATATGTAAATTTAGTGGATTATTGCTGGGCATGGAATCCCCCCCACAACATGTTTTGGGTGCTCAAAGCCCAAGATTTGTTCAAATGTATTGTAAAACTCCATGAATTGAGGGCATGGAGCACGAAGTATAGTTTAAGTCATAGGGTTGTTCGCCCTAAGTGTTGTAAGGTAATGTAATTTCATGTCGACCTACCCATGGTCCGCAGACCATGGGATTGTATAAATAGAGTGAGGCTCTAAGTTGTAAAGATAGCCAATTGGAGAGATAGATGAATATGAATGGTTTAAGTAGAGAGTAAGAGTCTAAGTATATTGGTTCATAGTAGTAGGAAGAGGCTCTGCTGCTGAGTGCATAAAGGCCTAGTAGAGTCCGCAATTGAGTGCGCAGACCCCTGTAGCTGAATGTGCAGGGAAATGTCGAGTCTGTAACCTTGAACGAAGAATAATAAAGAGAAATTGATTCCAAATTCAGTGCATCTACTCGTGTGTTGCATTCTTTATATTTATACTATTTTGTTTATCATGCGCACTTATATGATTGCTGGATATACTATTAATTATCACTAGTCTTACACAGATAAGTTAAGTAATTGGGTAAGAACAGGTTAAATAGCAAGGAACTTGGGTATAATATGGATCGCACCCCGAGTAGGGCTACGTGAAGGCAGTATCCCAGACTGTGAGGGACTAAAAGTGTGCGTAATTACATGCACGCAGGGTCAAACTGTGGACTGCCAGAAGCTCGTCAGACATCCCTAGGGTGCAAAAACCTAGTTATAGCACCCTCCCATACTACTTTGGGTGAGACCTTAGTCCACGCTCTGCGGACTATTGCCGAAAGGGCCATTAGTACCAGGATTTTCTTGGATAAATCACCTCTGAACCTAGGTCAGGCCCATACAAGCCAACAAATGGTTCTGTTGCTGGGACCGGGATCTGCATAAGGGATGTCTGATGCCGTGCCACTGGAATCCAACAAAGAGAGAAATTGAAGGGTGGTTGGACAAGAAGATTCATGAGTTTGTGGCACAGGAAAATAGAAATCCATGAGTAACTAAGGAAGAATGGTTGGAGCACCACTTGTGTATGGAAATCCACAAATTTTTCTTTGTATCCTTTCCTTCTGAGATGTATGATTGGATCGTGAGGCTAGCATACAGTCAGGGAAGGTGTAGGCTTGAAAAACCAATCGTTTGGACTAAATAATTAATGCGAAGACTAGAAGCATCATGAGATAAGATCGCACGATTTGTGGACCATTGGCTCAACTGAATTATAAGAGGATTTATCATTGAGTTTGTGGTATACATGACCATCAGTTATAGTGAGGCGGAGCGATGTTTCCTCATGGGATGCGAGGTAAGTATATTGCATCTTCGAACACTTGCATTTAGATGCTATTGTGTGAAAATCGGGTTATGCGAATAAATTAATGTTTGGGACTGCGCGAAGTGGGAAGATCTACAGAAGTAGAAGTAGTGAAGAATTGGAAACTAGTCCCTTAATTTCCCCCACGCGACAAAGCAAGGAAGAGCTTGCGAAAGTCTCTCAGAGAAGCGCGGTCAGTCTGATAAGGCAACGAATTCCACACCTACCACCTCCACCTACACCACCACCTATCTCATCCTCCTCACCTCCATCTCCACCCACCCCACCTCTACCACCACCACAGTTCAGTATGGCGAGTGCGATCAAACTACCAGTATTAAGAGGAGTAGGGAGTGAAGACCTGGACCAATTCTGGTTCGTGGTTAGAGTAGTATGGGAAGCGCAAGGTTTCATGGATGACAATATCAAGAATGCTATACTGGTGAGCACATTACAGGATCACACATTAACATGGTACATCAAGCATTCTAATGACCATCCAAATGCAGGAATCACAAAAATCCAAACTGCGTTGAACAAGGAATTTAGCAAGACAAAGTCAAAAACACAATCAATCATCGAGTTTAAGGAGATTGCGATGCTCCTGGGTGAGAATCACTGGGATCTAGACCAAAGACTGAAGGGTATGATTCATGAAGACAACATGACATTGATAGATTGACAGCACCGTGCATGGCTTATAGCATCACTGACACCGCACTTAAGGACAACATTGTCATAGCAAAAATGTTCCACCCAGGCCGAAGCTTTGGAGATGGCAATGAGATTTCATGAGACCCCTATACAAGACCATGGTCTAGGAGTCCAACAAATCCATGCGCAACTGCAAAATCTGTGTCTGAAAATGCAGAGTTTGAAACAGGACAGGACACCTCGGCCAGAGGCACACGAGGAGGTATGTGCTTAAAATGCAAAGGCCAGGGGCATGACAAGGACCATTGTCCAGTGTTCGTGAATTAGTTGGTAGGAGGAAGGTTGATGCTGTTAAGACCTGAGGCACAGGTAGGACCAAGCGTGACACCTGCATTATGGTGCATGATCTGTCAAATAGGAGGAAAACACACTATGGATAATTGTCATCTATTGCAGAAGTATATGCAGACGTCCCAACAATTGTTTTGTAACTTCTGCAAGTCAGTAGGCCATGATGAGCACACCTGTAGAAGCTATGAACTAATGATGGATTGGACTCCTGCCTATAGGGTGTAGACTGAAATGCAAGCCATCGACCTGAATGTAGGAATGACACACGCTGGATTTCAAGAGCGCAGTCGAGGTCAAGGTGGAATGGGACCACGAAGGGGTCACAACCAGTTAATTTGTTATAATTGCGGAGGGCCAAAGCACTATGCCCATGAGTGTAAAAACCCGAAAAGGACATCATGTTTGTATTGTACTCAGTAATTTGATCATGAGGCAGAAGACTGCCCTACATTGATAGTGAGACTCTGTGAAAAAGGGGTACTTCAACACCCTCTGACTCAAAATTTGCACATGATGAGATCTGAGCCACGCGAATAAGACTCGAATGTAAAAATGATGCTCAAGAGTGGTAGGACCACTGTCCATGATAAAGGTAAGTAGTCAGACGAAAGTGCGTGGGTTGGCAAGGCTCCTACAAAGGAACCCGAATTTGATTTAGAACGCGTGAAGGAGACATTCATGGAAGCTAAGAAGAGCTTCACAGAGGTCTCCACTTCAGGTAGTAAGGATCAACTAGAACCAGGGATGGATCCTTCAATGCTCACTACATTTCTGGAGACATGCATGAAACTGCTCCGTGAGAGTAAGGCAATAAAAGGACTACAAGAACTTATCACTAGGTGTGCAAGGTCAAGAGAACCCCGTGACGTCTAGAAACTTTGAAAGCATGCAGTGTGCACAGGAAGGGAAATGAGGTTGACTGCGCAAATTGGCGAATATGAAATGGATTAGGTAATCCTGGATCTCGAGTTGGATGTGAATGCACTACAAAAACAAACATGGGAATGTATGGGTAGACCCGCACTTCAGTGGTCTCCTATTCAGTTACAAATGGTGAACCAACAAAATATCTTGCCCATGGGAAGATTGCAAGGGGTAACAGTAAATATTTAAGGTGCATGTGCGCATGAGGATTTTTAAGTGATGGAGATTGCCAATGATAGTAAACCCTATCCCACACTACTAGGAATAGACTGGGCCACCGATATGAATGGAGTCATAAATTTGAAGAAGCGTAAAATGATCTTTGAAAAAAAGTGACTACGGGTAGTAATACCACTAGATCCAACCGAAGGAGGGCAATACACTGAACTGGTGCATGATGATGATAGTGATGATGATCTCGATTGTATTTACAAAATAACTATGCGAGAAGAGGATTGGGTGAATCTGACTACAAATGGAAGGATTTCGTGGGAGCGCGAAAGCTCCTACACTTCGGATTCAGACAAAGAGATAGAGAGATGACAGAATGGGCTGCATGAATTAACAACACTTAATTGCAACATGATGGTTATATCACTACGCTACGTGACAACAGAGGAAAGGGATTTTCCTACATATGGTGGGTCGACAATGGTGGATGAATTCTTGAACAAATTTGAAAGCACAGTACCAGAATAACAGCAATTCGATGCTATGAAGTGGGTGTTGTGAGCAACGCTTGCACGATGGTGGGGTACACATTAGGGAAGTTCTGAGGATAGGTGTGGATGCAGAAGAATGATGCACCTACTATTTGGGAAACCACAGATATGGCTAGTAGGCAAATATGACGGATGAGATGATCCACGCACACACCTCACAAAATGGACCAAGGTCTATGGTGAAGAACCACAACTTGAATGGGTACATTTATTCTATCATACCCTAGATGTCATACCCATGAATTGGTATACTGAGATGGAACTCTGCCATAGTACAAGTGAATGGGATGTCTTGTGCAAGGGATTTCTATTAACCTTCACGTTTGAAGACTGTTGGTCAGATGCTATTGATGATGCACTACAGGTAGTGAGAGCTGCTATCTTCAAAATACAGCAAAATCCCATGGAAGTACTTCAACCAGAATGGGTGACACAATTGAGCTGTGTGCTAGAGTGTTACAGCATAAATGTTGAGGAGGATGATGACGACCCACGAAATATTAACATTTCAGAAATGGAAGGTTGTCACGAGATTCGAGGACCATCACTTGAAAAACCTGACATCACTACGCCGCTAAAGACAAAGCAAGTCAAGATTGGAATGGAGGCAAAGCCGAATTACGCAACACTTGGGGACTATTGTGATGATGCGACAGTGGATAAGGTCACAGAGTTACTCTGCGAATACCAAGACTTGTTCCTGACCAAAATTACGCACTTAAAAGGGATGATTGGCGACTTAGGGATGATGAAGATCACCCTAAAACCTGACGCGTAGCCAGTTAAATAGTGTCCTTACCGCTTGAATCCAAAGTATAAAGAAAAGTTGCATGATGAATTAGACAAAATGCTCATAGCCAGAATTATTGAACTAGTGGAAGAATCCGACTGGGTGAGTCCTATGGTAGTACAAGAGAAAAAAAATAAGGGTGAAATAAGAATATGTGTGGACCTCAGGAAGCTAAATGACACCTATGTACACGATCCATTCCATACTTGTTCATGGATTGGTTCTCAGGGTACCATCAGATCAAGATTGCACCAAAAGATAGGAGAAAAATGACCTTTGCAATAGAATGGGGCTACTTTCAATACACCATTATGACATTTGGACTTAAGAACGTACCAACTATATTTTCGTGCATCATTGTGGCCACATTTAAAGAATACATCCACAAGTTCTTGGAGGTTTATATGGATGATTGCACTGTCATTGGATTAGTTAAGCACCATGTAGCGAGCTTACACTTGATGCTGGATACTTGTCGCCGACACCAGATTACACTGAACCTTAAGAAGTGCACATTCCTCATTCCCTTTGGAAACCTACTGGGACATGTGGTCTACAAATAAGGCTTGATGGTGGACTATGCGAATATTGTCGTTATCCTAAATTTGGAAGCACCATGAAGTGTTAAACAATTGCGCGCTACTTTGGGGCACACTAGATACTATAGGAAGTTCATCAAAAGTTATGCCCAAATAATAATGGTGATGGAAAATCTATTGAAAATGATGTTACATATTGCTAGAATGGTGATTACATGAAGAGTTTGGATGTCCTGAAGGGGAAACTGGCCTCTGATCCAATCCTGGTCTTCCCAAAATGGGATGTGGAATTTCATGTGCATGTTGATGCGTCATGTATTGCGTTGGGAGCCGTACTCAAACAAGAGGGCACAGAGGGTGTGGATCACTCAATCATGTTTGCAAGTCAGATATTGTCCAAAGAAAAAAATAACTATTCTACCAACAAGCGTGAGGGGTTGTTAGTGGTGTATGCGCTCTAAAAATACCAACACTATTTACTCAGAGGACATTTCAAGATAAACACCAACCATTCCATGTTGAAATACCTAGTGAATAAGCCTATGTTGGGGGAACGCATATGCAGATGGCTCTTACTATTTCAAGAATATGATTTTGAGGTCATAGTCAATCTGGGACTCCTAAACGCATGACCAAATCACTTGTCACAAATTGAGACAGACGAGGAACCCACAAATTTGGAGGAGGGACTACCTGATGCACAACTCTTTGTAGTGTGTGTCACGGATGGACACTTCGAAGATATAATCCATTTTCTAACAACAGGGACTGTGCCAAAGGAATACCCAGTCCAAAAGAAGAAGGAATTGGTAGCGTACGCAGTGGACTTTTTTGTCATCGTGGGGCACCTCTGCAAAATGGGCAATGATGAGATATTGCGAAGATACGTACCTAAATTTGAGCGAGGTCAAATCCTCGCGGAAGCACAAGGGGGCATTGCAAGAGGACACTATGTAGGATGTACGATCACATAGAAGATTCTTCATGCAGGGTTATGGTGGCTAACCCTGCACCAAGATTCGAAAGTGCACTGTAAAGCCTGCAATATATATCAAAGGACTGGAAAACCATCACAAAGGAACGAGATGCCACTAAATCCACAAATGAAACTACAACCATTTGAAAAATGGGTAATTGACTTTGTGGGACCGATCAAACCTCAAGGAAAGATGGGTGCGCGCTACATCATCATCGCGATGAAGTACCTGACGCGATGGGCAAAAGTGTCATAGAGAGATCAGGTCCACAGAAAAAGGTCGAGGCCTCCAAATTGGCCATTGACTTGATCATGTTAACAAAAGGTGACCTCTATGACATCAGTGACATTTTTTGTGAGGTCACCAAGGAAGCACTCCAAGAAGCCATGTATAAGTAGGAGACTATGTTGGGTGTGCTAAGGGTGCAGCTGCAGGAACTACAGGTGTGACCAATGTAGGAAGGAACCGTAGCCACCTACGGCATAGTAGGCACATCAATAGTGGAGCAGATGCTACGTGAAAGGATGTCCAACACCATAGTGCTATTGGAAGGGGTGCTAGCAGTAAAGAATGAGATTGACAGAGCCACGGTTAGTAGGATCAAGGGAGTTTCTCTTAATTTGGTTGCCCTTCTACAAGACACACTATACCAACTACAGGATGGAATAACAGCAAAGCTCCACACTAGGGAGGGCTACGTGATTCAGGTGATGAGTGACCAAAAGGTCAACATCAAACAGCTAAGCCTGCAGCATGACAAACTAGTGTCACAAAACCAATAGTTAGTGTAGACAGTTGATGAGATGCCACCCCATATGTAGTGTGCTCCCTTGGTTACTGTGTTTGGTAAGAGGCAGTCATAACCATGGTAGCAGAGTCATAAATTAATCTAGTGGTATGATCATCCACAACTTGCCTTGTCATCCTTGGTTTATCGACGAGACATGCTTGCTTGATCTCATTTTCCAGCGTCTTGATCTCGACGTCCATCAAAATGCTTTTCTTCCTCAGTCATACCTAGTCTTTTCGAGTTAGTGAAGTCTAAGGTTCCCTTGCTAAATGGCTTCCTGAATCTTTATGTGTTTGACCTCGCATAGCTGTGTGATTTCTTCTTCTTGGTCTTCGCACACTGTCACAACTGCAGGAGCTATTAGGGATGGACTCTTCTTTGCATTCTCTTCAAAAATTATGGTCTCTACTCTATTCCGCACCTTTGGAATCATTTCTGTGGTCAGGGTTTTGCACACGGTCCTATAGGCCCATCGAACCACTGGTACGTGCAGGTCCTAATCAGTGTGTCTCGCCTGGTGAACCCTATTCAGTACTTCACACACCCTGTTGAATGATTCTCCATGAATAATTGGTAGCACACGTCACCTTTCCTGCTAGTGCGGTTTGTTCCGATTCTCTAATCTGGGAGTGGTGTGCACTTTTGTGGGTTGTTCAACATATGTCCATACCCATCGAGAATGGTGGGAATGCAAGTTGTCCCACCCCTGCTGACTATCTCTCATTCCGAGCTAGGGTTTTCCAAAGTGTAGGCACATCATCCTTCTGCATCCGCACTAGTCCTCAAAATTTCCTTGATGCATACCCCACCATCGTGTGGGCATTGCATGTAGTGCCTACTTCAAAGCATCAAACCACTGTTGTTCTGAACTGTGCTTTCAAATTCGCTCAGGAATTCATCCACCACTGTCAACCCATCATATGTAGGCAGATCCCTTACCTATGTTGTCACATAGCACAATGATCTAAGCATCATATTTCAATTAAGCATTGTTACTTTGTGCAGCTGATTCTGCCATCGCTCTATCTCTTTGTCTAAATATGATGTGCAGGAGCTTTCATGCTCCCATGAAATCCTTCCATCTGCAGTCGAATTCACCCAATCCACTTCTTGCATGGTTATCATGTAAATACAATTGAGATCATCATCAATATCGTTGTCATGCATTGGTTCAATGTATCGCACTCCTTCAACTGGATCTAATGGTACTACTATGCATAGTGACATTTTCTCAAAGATAATTTTCCGTTTCTTTAGATTTATGACTCCGTTCATATCAGTGGCCCAGTCTATTCCTAGTAGCACAGGATAGGGATTACTATCATTGACAATTTCTATCACTTCAAAATTCGCCTGCGCGCTTGCACCTTCAATATCTGTTGTTACCCCTTGCAATCTTCCCATGGGCAAGATATTCTATTGGTTCACCATTCGTAATTGAATAGGATACCACTATAGCATGGGTCTGCCCATGCATTCCCATTCTTTTGGTAGTAGATTCACATTTGATCCAAGATCCAAGATTCCCTGATCCATTTCATACTCTCTGATTTGCACAGTCAACCTCATTTCTGTTCCTATACGTAATGCATGCTTACCAAGTTTCTAAACCACGTGCACCTCTCCTAACCGCGTGCACCTAGTGATAATTTCTTGTAGTCCATTTACTATCTTCCTGTCACATAGAAGTTTCATACATTTATCCAAAAAGGTAGTGAGCATTGAAGGATCCATCCCTGTTTCTAATTGATCCTTACTACCTGAAGTGGAGGCCTCCGTGAAGCTCTTCTTAGCTTCCATGAATGTCTCCTTCACGCATTCTAAATCAAGTTCAGGTTCCTTTGTAGGAGCCTTGTTGGTTTGATGGGGCCTGACCCAGGTTTAGAAGTGTTTTAGCCAAACAAATCTTGAAACAATTGGCCCTTTCGGCTACAATCCGCGGAGCACAGATTGAGGTCTCACCCGAGGTAGTATGGGAGGGTGCTGGAACTAGGTTTCGACACCCTAGGGATGTCTTGATGAAGTCTGGAGAGTTCACAAATGGATCTTTCGCACTTGTACTATTTCGTGCAGCTATCCGACCTTCGCGTAGCCCTTGTACCAAGCACGAGGAGGTGTTGTCTAAATCCCTTATGCTTAATATGCTTTTATTATAGATCTGACTTAATTTAGTAGTCTTTATCAATCATTCAATATTCGTAACAAGTGCGCACAAACATCAACCTTAAAGAGATGCATAAAACCATAACTAAAGAATAAACACTCAGATCTACGAGCAGATGCACAATATTTCAAAAACACTTATCTTTTACTAATCTTCTGTTCTAGTACAATCAAATTCCACCCTGCACACTCAGCTACAGGGGCCCACGCACACAGCTGTGGACTCTACCAGGCCTCTATGCACACAACTGTAGAGCCTCTTCTATTACTACCACCTACGACTTGGACTTACAGATTCAGAGCGAATATCACTTTCAGAAACCCATACACTTAAGATCTGAATAAAAGCTACCTTCTACACTTAGAGCCTTGCTCTATTTATACATTCCCATGCTCCACGGACGATGGGTAGGCCGACACCTTCTAGATTAAAGTACAATATTTTAGGGCAGACTACCCTTTGACTTCACTTATTACAATTCACGCTCCGCACACCTCGTGGAGCCTTTAGAATACCATTACCAAAAATTATGGGCTTTAAGTCCCAAAACCATTACGTCGGGGATCTGCTACCAAATAGGCCCCCAACACAATCATCGTGACTCGTCCCGAGTCACTCGTCGGTGTGGTGAGGCACGCTGCCAATGCTTCGCGGTCCACCTTCCCTATAAGTGACATGCTACAATATGTTGCTCCATCCTTGCCTCGTGCAACGCTTCTTCAAGCACTTGCTCCATTTCCCTTACTAATTGACTTAACCGATGATGCTCATTCAGCTCTGCTAGGTTAACAAAAAGCAACCCCTCATAGAATTTTAGCTCTAGCTGAGATGTCAAATGCGTGAACTTTTTGTGCAAGAGCAGCAAACTTGCGATCTTTGGTCCAATATACTCAATGTTTGTTGAAGCTTGTGTTGCATTTTTGCAAGAGAGTTTTTGCTATCCACGAGGTCCCAATCTTCAAGTTTCGTCATGGGCACGCGGTGCAGGGATGCATTTTTCAACGAAATTCTATCTTTTATCCCAAAATTCACCATCTTGCCCTTATCTTCCATAGATTTCTTACCAGACCACAAGTTTCGCGGTGACATCTGGACCGGTCCTGCTAGCTGTTGGGGAATTTCCAATACATCTCCCACTGTTGTCGTTGGGCTCAATGCGGCGGCCTTGGCTATTGAAATTACGCTGTCCCGAAGGTCCTGCGTCTCTTTTGGCAATGTCACAACCACTGGGCTTACTCTCAAAGTGTCGAAGTTCGATGGGTCCATACCTATTCAATAATGCAATAACTTAAGTCTCAAGATGCCACGGTTTTTTTAGTGGATGACTAGCCGTGATTTATAGGCCTGTTGAAATTCAAATTCGACCATTCCCCCTTTTCTAGCTCATTAATGCAACACTGGTGATAGATCATTTCAAATCCAGATGAGACTCCATGTCTTAATTGCCCGTCGCCCACTCCTTGTTGTCTTAAATTGACCATCTTGTCATGAACAGTGACTTCAATGGTCACTTTCCAGCCTGTTTGTGTAGCAGCGAAGCCCCTTATGTGTGACCGTGATTCTTGCGATAGACCTTCCCTACACGAAATCTTGTTTCTGCACAACTCTCCTACAGACTGGTTTATAGTCTCACGCCTTCTTTGAACTACTTGGAGTGTTGAGACTATGCTTCGTTCAATTAGTCAGACAGCGATCCCACTCATGTTGGGTTTTAGGCGAATGCCATTTACTCTTCTTGGGAAGGGCTCCCCATTAAGCTTGACATGCTGGACCGCACCTTCGTCTGTGACCTCTTTCACCATATATGGTCCCAACCAAAGAATTTGAATTTTTCCAGGAAATTTTTTGAACTTGCTATCATATAATAATACTATATCATTTACTTTGAATGTGCACAACTTAATATGGAAATCATGCCAAGCTTTCTCACGTTGTTTCTGTACCTGCTGACGGAATCCCACCAGAAACCAGTCTTCCTCAATTTCTTCTAGTTACGTGAGCTTCTCTTCCAAGGATTTCCAGTCTGCCATGCCTGTCATTGCTGCTATTTTCAAACTGGGTATGATGTATTCCATTGGCATGACGGCTTTCGTGCTGTAGACTAACCTGAAAGGTTTATGACCCGTCAATTTCTTCCATGTGGTTCTGTATGCCCATAAGATAGCAGGTATGCGCAAGTCCCAATCATTTCACTACACATTACATACTTTTGTTAAAGCAGTCTCCAAAATCTTGTTGAATGCTTCTACTGTCTCATTAGCTTGCAGGTGGTACGATGTACTTTGTTGATGATACACCTGGAACTCCTTAGTGAGTGCGCTGATAGTTTCATTTAGGAAGTGCTTTCTGCGGTCACTCATTAGAATTTTTGGGCATCCAAATCATGTCAACACATTGTCGAACAAAAATTTTGGAGCTGTAGTGGCTGTATAGTCCTTAACCAGCTGTGCTTCTGCCCATCAAGCTAGGCACTCTATCGCAGTGATGATATAGCGCGCACTTGTCTTCCCTTGAGGTTTGATGGGCCCCACAAAGTCTATTGCCCATTTTTCAAATAGCTGCAGCGTCATCTATGGATTGAGTGGCATCCCATCCCTTCGTGATGGTTTTGAAGATATAATCCATTTTCTAACAACAGGGACTGCGCCGAAGGAATACCCAGTCCAACAGAATAAGGAATTGGTGGTGTGCGTGGTGGACTTTTTTGTCATTGTGGGGCACCTCTACAGAATGGGCAATGATGAGATATTGCGAAGATACATACCTGAATTGGAACGAGGTCAAATCCTCACAGAAGCACAAGGGGGCGCTGCAAGAGGACACTATGTAGGATGCATGATCAGATAGAAGATTCTTCGTGCAGGGTTATGGTGGCTAACCCTGCACCAAGATTCGAAAGTGCACTGTAAAGCCTGCAATATATGTCAAAGGACTGGAAAACCATCAGGAAGGAATGAGATGCCACTAAATCCACAAATGACACTACAACCATTTGAAAAATGGGCAATTGACTTTGTGGGACCAATCAAACCTCAAGGAAAGACGGGTGCGCGCTACATCATCACCGCGATGAAGTACCTGACATGATGGGAAAATGTGTCACAAAGATATCAGGTCCATAGAAAAAGGTAAAGGCCTCCAAATTGGCCATTGACCTGATCATGTTAACGAAAGGTGACCGCTATGACATTAGTGACATTATTTGTGAGGTCACCAAGGAAGCACTCCAAGAAGCCATGTATAAGCAGCAGAATATGTTGGGTGTGCTAAGGGTGCAACTATAGGAACTACAGGTGTGGCAACTACAGGAAGGAACCATAGCCACTTACAGCACAGTAGGCACATCAATAGTGGATTAGATGCTACGTGAAAAGATGTCCAACACCATAGTGCTACTGGAAGGGGTTCTAGTACCAAAGAATGAGATCGATAGAGCCACGGTTAGTAGGATCAAGGGACTTGGCCTTAATTTGGTTGCCTTTCCACAAGACACACTATACCAACTACAGGATGGAATAACAACAAAGCTCCATGCTAGGGAGGGATGCGTGATTCAGGTGATGAGTGACCAAAAGGTCAACATCGAACAGCTAAGCCTGCAACATGACAAACTAGTGTCACAAAACCAATAGTTAGTGTAGACAGTTGATGAGATGCCACCCCATATGTAGTGTGCTCCCATGGTTACTGAGTTTGGTGAGATGCAGTCATAGCCATGGTAGCAGAGTCATAAATTCTCAGCAACAATCTCCTAATCTAGTGGTATGATCATCCACACCTTGTCTTATCATCCTTGGTTTATCGACGAGACATGCTTGCTTGATCTCATTTTCCAGCCTCTTGATCTCAACGTCCATCAAAATGATTTTCTTTCTCAATCGTACGCAGTATTTTCGAGTTAGCAAAGTCTAAGGTTCCCTTGTTGAATGGCTTCCTGAATCTTTATGTGTTTGACCTCACGTAGCTATGTGCTTTCTTCTCCTTGGTCTTTGCACACTATCACAACTGTAGGAGCTATTACGGATGGACTCTTCTTTGCATTCTCTTCAAAAATTATGGTCTCTACTCTATTCCACACCTTTGGAATCATTTTTGCAGTTAGGGTTTTGCACATGGTCCTATGGGCCCATCGAACCACTGGTACGTGCAGGTCCTAATCAGTGTGTCTCGCCTGGTGAACCCTGTTCAGTACTTCACACACCCTATCGAATGCTTCTCCATGGATAATTGGTAGCACACATCACCTTTCCTGTTGGTGCGTGTTGGGTTGTGTTATATTATTTCCACAACTAACCTACGTAGTGAACCGGGGGGTGGAGCCCCCCCTTCATTGCACAGCAGGGTTTGAGGGGGGCAGGTAAACCCCCTCTATGGGGTCCAGGGCAGCGCCTCGGGAAAATTTTTTTTGGACCCTATATTAGGTTGGGTGAACCTACCTATGGTTTTGGGTCCATGGTTTTGGACGCGATGGTTTTCGGTACATGGTATTGGATGCTTCGGCATGTATAAATATGTATTGTAACATTGAAAGGAACATAATGAAAAATCAAGCTAGTAGTCCCAGTTTTGAGATCCAGTGGGAAATCTCTGTGTATATGTGTTTTATGTGTTATGCTCTCGCATTGTTTATTTTTCTGTGATTTAGAATTCGTATGCAGTTAGTTTCTGTACGGGGTTAAAACCTACATTTGGTATCAAAGTTGTTTTGGCTTCAAGGAGACGCCTTTGTTGCTGAGGGGTTTTGCTCGGGCCTGTGGTAGACCCTGTTCAGTGGGATATCTACGAGATTGATTCTGGTGGTGAAAGAATATGGCGAGCAGCGGAAAGATAGAGATTGAGAAGTTCAATGGTTAGAGTCTTGAGATGTGGAAACTCAAGATGGAGGATCTGTTGGTGGATAAATATCAGTGGATCGCGGTAGATCCAGGTACTAATCCAATGGGAGTGACCGATGAAGAATGGAAGAAGTTGGATCGGAAGGCAAAGAGCACAATATGATTGTGTGTCTCAGATTTAGTATTGCTAAATGTATCAGGGGAAGCTATGGCAAAGGCTTTGTGGGACAAGTTAGGGACTTTGTACCAATCTAAGTCTTTGGTGAATAAACTGTTCTTGCGGAAAAAGCTGTATAACCTGAGGATGAAAGATGGAGACTCGATGACAGAGAATTTGAATGCGTTTAATACTGTGGTAAGTCAGTTATCATCTGTTGATATTAAAATTTCAGATGAAGATAAGTGCATCAATTTGTTGTGTTCT
>APFE031391922.1:108554-154572 GCA_000404065.3 Pinus taeda
AATAGCCAGGAAATTCATGAAGGCAGACTGCCAACTTTCTGGGCCACCTCCTTTTTCTTATGCAGATTTCAATGAGGTAGGCAAGCTGCTGGTGGATATGCTAACCTCTGTGCTAGGGTTCACTACAAATGAGCATGTTGATGAAACTGTGCTGGTCATGATGTCTGCATATAGCCTTGAGAAACCCCCTACTATGAAGTACAATTATGCCAAATATATTGCCAATAAGATACATGACCAATTGTCAAGATTGAATAGGGAGGCAATATTTAAGTATTCATCATACATCTATCACCTATTCATGTACTATCAAACAGATTGCTTCCAGTGCCCAATCAAGAAGCTAGACTCACAGGGTGGGAGGAGGTCTGTTATCTTTTGGTCTTCAGTCTTCCACCAAGTCCAGAATTCCCCCTACTCGTACTGTGAATTTATTGCCCAGTTTGTTTATCCAGTCACATGCCTCTTAAAGAGGACTCCTCCTGCCAGATTGTCCAAGGATATGCAGAAACTCTTGCAGCTATCCAGGAGTTACAAGATAGGTGATTGGTACTTATACCAAAATCACACAGTCATCAGAATCTATGGTTGTGAGCTCTGTCCCTACAGGCTCCCAAAATATGTGCCTATGAGGTTGTTTGCCCTGGAATACTATAGACAACTTATAAAATCTGATCTGACACACTTCCACAGTGCCAAGAAGAAAGCCATCCTAAAGTTCAGAGACCACCTAGGCCCATTTGTCATGAATAAGAAAGATGGTTGACAGGAAGCTGATCAAATACTGGGGCAACAACTCAAACTCAAAAGAAGCTTATGGTGGGTCCCTTATGACCCTGAAGGTTTCATCAGTGCTAGGAGGGTCAGGTATAGGCTACTAGCCTATAAGCATTGACCATACCCAAAAATACAACACTTTTCCAACCAAGATGAATGGGTACGTGAATCAATAGTAAAGGAATTGACTCAGGAAGAAAAAATGGAGCAGACTGTGAAAGATTTGGAAAAAACTCTTGACTTGGATTCTTGTCAACAGGTCTTGTTCAAACAACCAATCCAAGTAGGAGAAGGCACTTCTACTGCTCCAGCTGCACAGGACACCCAGCAAGCTCCTGCAACAACAACTACAACAAAGGGGAAAGAAAAAATGGATGAACAACAACAGGCAGAGACAGGGCAGCCCAGCACATCAAAGGATCAGACTCAAGGGCAAGCCCCTTCATACCAAACTGGACCACCCCAAATCCCAGTTCTGCAAACTCCTCTCAATGAAGAGAGAGGAAAAAAGAGAGATAGAGAGGAGGTCACGCCTCCAACAGGGTCATCACAGCAAACAGAAGCCAAGAGGCCAAGGATTGACCCTGAGACAGAAGAGGGAGATATCAGTGAGGAAAGGGCAGAAAGCCATAGCAGAGAAAAGCAAACAAGCCAGCAGACTGCCACTAGCTCATTCCAGCTAGAACAGGCCCTACATCACACCACAGAGGTATCCTCCTCAAGACAACAGGGCAAGAAACCAGCTGCAATCAAAGAAGGCTTCATAGAGATCAAGGCACAGAATGAAATGTTGAGAGTGCAGCTCTATGAGCAATTCTTGAAGACAACTCTAGCCAAAAAACAAAGATTGATGGCTGCCTATGAACTTAAAGAGGAAAAAATGATCTTCACTCATTTAAATCCTAAAGTCCCACATCCCAAGACCTCTGCAGATTACTATAGAACAAATTTGGAGGTCTTTTCTAAAGACATACACCCCATGGATCAGATTGAGCTGCACAAACAGACTGGGGAAATGGTGTATGCAACACTTGCACACAGGGCAATGCTGGCCCATCAGCTAAAAGAAGCCCTGAAGAACACAAACACACAGCTTGATTTGGAAAGGTTGTCTTCCTCTGCAACGGACAACAGAATAAAGACCCTGGAAGACATAATAATTGATTTGGGACATGACCCAAAGGATCCAAAGGGTGTTAGAGCCCTCATGAAGAAGAAAGAGGATGACATTGCTGCACTAAGAAGGCAGGCAAAATTTCCTCCTACGATTCACCCTCAAACAACAGAACTTGCACAAGAAAAGCAAGTAGATGATGCCATGGAGCTGCCTCTGGTGATGAATCAAAGAATATTACAAATGGAAGCAGAATTAGAGAAAGCACTGCAGGACAAGCAAGGGGAGTCAGCCCCCCAACCCCCTCAAACATCAACAACTCTTGGACCTGCCCCTCCCACGCAAGCAGCAGCAGCCCCTCCTGCTATTCCAGCACCTATCACAGCTACATCAGCAACAGGAGCAACAACAGAAGCAACAGCAGCAGCAGAATCCAGCATGAGCATGGAGGACTTGATGAAATCTGTTAAAGAGCTTGAGACTCAAGTAACTGAAATAAATGAAGCCAAGGATAGACTAGACAAGCTGGAGACCAGTTATGACAAATCCAAGATGACAGTAGCAGAGAAACAAAGAGAAATAAAGCCCTTAGAGGCCAAAGTAAAAACTCTGGAAAATGAATTTCTCCTAGGTAGAACCCTAGCAGAGATAAAGAAGATAATTTGGGCCGAAATTGGCCAATCAATACAGGACCAATGGAGGTCAATTAAAGCAATCTATGAGCCGGTTGAGCTGATAGGCATGGCTCATGTGGAAATACAAAGAGCCAGGATAGCACTGGGAATAATGCCCGAGAAGGCCACCAAAATGATACATTTCCTCAATAACCGCACTAGAGAGGAACTGGCAGCTCTAGAGATAAGCAGCAGAACATATACAATCATGACAGCTAAAAAGGTACTGACCTTGAGGAACTTCACTCAAACTATGGAGAGAAAATGTCAGGAATGAAAGCAGAGATTGATGAATTCAGGGAAAAGATGACCATATTACAAGATAAAGGACTGCCAAGCCTAGTGACTGGCATAGGACAACTGCTGTCATATAATCGGTATATGACAAGGAACAACAATTATGTTGAAAATCAGATAACAGCATCTAGCAGCTCCACAGAAGAAGCAGGGCCTCCCTCTGGGCAGTCTCTGTATGACAAGTTGGAAAATCTGTTTTTTATTGAGCATGAGATAAATCATCTGTTTGAGGTGCCTCCAAACTTCTACAGATATACAGAGGCGGATGAAACACTGGTGAAAATAAGGAGGCATCAGCTACCTCCAGCTGATTGGTGGCAGGCAATGCTGGAAATTCTTCCCAGACAATGCCACTATGTTATTTTCTTTTTGAGAAAAATCAAGTTTTCAGTCACGATACAGGTCAGCAGATAGATCAGCACATAGGTATCACAGGGAGCATCCGTACAAGTGACTCACCAACGCACCCAGACAACAGGCTCAATTAACGCAAAGTTAAAGGCACAGCTACATACCACTTTCATGAGCCATAATGTCAAAAGCTTTGTGACAGAAAGATAGCTGCCATCTCAGCATTAAATGTTGTAGTTATGTTTTTCATTTACTTTTGTAAGAGAGTTGGTGGTGCAATTTATTGCACAATAACTCTCTATTGAGATATTGTGTACCCTATTTTGTATATATATCCCCTCAGATAACGTATTGAGGGTCGGTTGTAGTGAAATTCTTTCTAAAGAGCTCTATTGTATATTTGAAACATTTTCATAATACAAATTGCTGGTGGAGACTTCTGGTTCCTATGCTGTCTGAAGATGGAAATGAATAGCTCTGTTTTGTTGCAGAATTCCTGTGTCATTTGCTGGAGCAATAAGTTTCTCTGAACTGTGTATGTGTTTTCTGTGTTTTCCATAAATCTTATGTTTTCATAATCCTAGTAAATAGAGAAAAAGAATAGCCCAGGATTTGTTTTGAACACCCTATGCTCAATCTCTATTTGTAAATATATTTTCCTCTGGATTAGCCATGGATATGAATTCTTGATTGCTCATGTCTAAACTAATTCTGTCATGGTGAATATTGTTTAAGAATTCTTAACTGCTCTTAAGCAATATGTTCATTTTTCTTTATTAGCATAGTGAAAGATTCTTAAGTGCCTTTCACTCACTAATTCCATAAATCAAAAAATCTGGTAAATTGCCTCACATATGCCTATCTGGCTCTGCAGCAACACTCTGCCTTCATAAACCTACTTCAGCACCACAAATACCTCAACTCCATTGCCCAATGGACCAAACTATTCCATGATCTCTATTTCAGTTCTGTCTGAATTCATCAACCCACCAAACTTAAACAAAGTAGCACTCCATAACTAGCCTAAAAACATTCATCAACAAAGCTAAAATTATAAAGAGAGAGCCCTCTCTGGTTTCAGGTAGGCTAGGACCTGTAGCTAAAAGATTGGTCAGTGGTTACCTCGGCCGTATTCCCTTTAGGAAGCAGGGAACAACCTGAGTGTTAACAGTGACCATATTGGTTGAGCTATTTCTCGTGGTTCTTGTGGTATTTTGAAAATGGCGGCTTTCACGGCTTGCAGTGCATCGTCAACAATATCTGCCCATGGGTCTTCAAATGAGAATGTTAACAAAAATCCTTCATGCAAGACATCCCATTCGCTCGTACCATGTTGGAGTTTTGTCTCAGTATACCAGTTCCTTGGTATGACATCCAGGGTATGATAGAATAAGTGTACCCATTCAGGCTGAGGTTCTTCTCCATAAGCCTTGGTCCTTTTTTTGAGGTGTGTGTGTGGGTCATCGCGTCCATCGTATTTCTTAGTTATTTGTAGTTCTGGTTTCCCAAACCATAGCCGCATCATCCTCCTGCAGCCATGCCAGTTTTCAAAGTTTCCTTGATGTGTTCCCCACCAATGCGCAGGTGTCGCACACAATGCCCACTTCAATGCATCGAACTGTTGGTGCTCTGGTACTACGCTCTCAAACTTATTTAAGAATTCATCCACCGATGTCAACCCATCATATGTCGGCAAATCTCAAGCCTAGGCTATTACGCAACGAAGTGATTTAGTCATCATATTACAATTTAGCGTTGTTACTTCACTCAACCAATTATGCCAGCATTCATCTTCTTCATCTGAATCCGAAGGGCAGGAACCTGCAGTCAGATTTAGCCAATCCTAGTCTCGCACAGTTATCTTGTAGATACAATCCATCTCATCGTCACTTCCATTCTCGTGCATGGGTTTAGTGTAGTGCTCTCCTTCAGTTAGATCTAGCGGAACTACTACATGTAGGGACTTTTTCTTGAATATCATCTTCCATTTTTTTAGGTTGATGACTCCATTCATATCCATGGCCCAGTCTATTCCTAGCAACGTGGGGTAAGGGTTACTATCATCCACAATATCTATTACCTCAAAGTCCGTTTTCATGCTTGCACCTTTGATATCCACTATTACTCCTTGCAATCTCCCCATGGGAAAGATCTTTTTTTGGTTCGCCATCCGTAATTGAATAGGAGAACACTGTAATGTGGGCCTACCCATGTGTTCCCATGTCTGATTTGGTAACACATTCACGTCCGAACCCAAGTCTAATATTACCTGATCCATTTCATACTCATCGATCTATGTTGTCAATCTCATTTCCCTCTAGGTGCACAATGCATGACTTCCCAGATTCCGGACTACACGTGGTTTACCCGACCCTGTGCACCTAGTGATAAGCTCTTGTAGTCCTTTAACTGCCTTATTGTCATGCAACAGTTTCATGCATGTCTCTAAAAAGGTAGTTAGCATAGAAGGATCCATTCCTATCTTTGGTTGATCCTTACTGCCCAAAGTAGAGGCCTCTACGAAGCCATTCTTAGCTTCCATAAACGTCTCGTTTGCGCATTCCATGTCGAACTCAGGTTCCTTTGTAGGAGCCTTGGGAACCCATGTATCTTCCTCAGGCTTCCTCCCCTTATCTTCCCTTGTGGTTACACCACTTCTTAGCATCATTTTCACGTTGGGGTCTTCTTCGTGTGGTTCGGACCTCATCATTAAGATATTTTGAGTCGGAGTAGGTTGTAGCACCCCTTTATCGCGCATTGGTGTGATCAACAACAAACAGTCTACCATTTCATGATCAAACTACTCACAATACAAACAAGATATTCTCATTGCGTTGGTAAATCACGAGTGTAGTGCCCTGGGCCTCCGCAATTATAACAGATTAGCTATCTGCAGCCCCTTCCGACCCCCATTCCTCCTTGTCGTCATCCTCGCCCTTAAAATCCCCCACACACTATTCCTGTGGCTGGATCGAGGCCTCATGTTTCTATTTTCATTCAATAAGTTGGGGTCCTATCCATCATTAGCTCATAACTCCAACATGTCCACTCATTGGGGCCCATTGATCTACATAAATTACAAAATAGTTGCTATGGAGTGTGTGTATACTTCTACAATAGGTGACAGTTGTCCATTGTGTGTGTTCCTCCCACCTAACAGATCACGTACTAGAGTGTGGGTGTTGCACTTGGCCCTACCTATGCCTCTAGTCTCAACGATATTGGTCCCCCTCCTGCCACGTAGTTTGCAAATACCAGACAATGATCCTTATTGTGGCCCTAGCCCTTACATTTTATGCACCACACTTCTTCACGTGCTTCCAGCTGGGGTGCGCTTCTACATCTCCAAGCATAGGTTCTGTAGTTGTATGTGGATTTGTTGGACTCCCAACCTCAGATCTTTTATTGGTGTTTCATGTAACCTCATCACCATTTCCAATGCTTCTGCCTGTGTTGAGAGCTTCTGTTGTGACAGCGTTGTCCTCAGGTGTGGTGTCAAAGATGCCACAAACCACGCATGGTGCTACGCATCTGTCAGTGTCATAGTAGCCTCTCTGATCATACTTTTCATCCTCTAATCTAGATCCCATAGGATTTCTCTTGGAAGCATCGCGATCTCCTTAAACCCGATGATCAACTGTGTCTCTGATTTCGGCCAATTAAATTATCTGTTCAACTCAATCTAGATCCCCGCTATTCCTACATTTGGGTGATCATTTGAGTGCTTGATATACCATGTCAGCACACGATCCTGTAGCATGCTTACCAATGTGGCCTTTTTAATGTTGTCATTTGTAACCCCGTGTGCTTCCCACACTTCTCTTACTACGAACCAAAACTAATCTAGATCTTTTTACCCTACTCCTCTGAATACAGGTAGCTTGATCGTGCTCACCATGCTGAACTAGTAGTTTGGTGGAGGTGGTGTGGGTGAAGATGGAGGTGAAGGAGGTGATGTGAGTGGTGGTGTAAGTGGGGATGCTAACTACGGAATGCATTGCCTTATCAAATTGACTGCAGTCCTTGGAGAAACCCAAGCAAGCTCTTCCTCGCTTGCTCGTGGAGGTGAAATTAAAGGACTATTTCCTAACCCTTCAATAACCTTGTAGACCTTTCTACTCTGCATTGTTCCACTCATTAATGTATTCACATCACCTGTTTTTCACATAAGAGAATCTTAATCCAAGTATTCAAAGATTTTATGTACTTACCTCGCGGTCCCTTGAGAAAATGTCTTTATGCTTTGTTGTAGCTTACAATCGTGTCTATCACAAATTCAGTGATAAACCCTCCTATTATCTAATCAAACCAATCTTCTACGGCCCACATGATCTTATCTATTGATGCCTCTAGCATGCGCAGCAACTCCGGAGTACACACTATTGGTTTATCGATCTTATACCTTCCCTAGTTATCGGCTAACCTTGCAATCCAATCATACAGCTCTGAAGAGAAGGACGAAAATAAGATATTTTGGATTTCTGTATATACGTAGCGATCCAACCACCTCTTCTTAGATATATGCGGGGTTTAATTTTCTTGTATCATGAACTCATGAAGCTTCTAATCCAACCAATCTTCAATTTCCTTGTAGGGTTCCAGTTTTCTGACATCAAACATTCCTTAGGTAGATCCCGGTCCTGGCAATGGAACCATTTGTTGGCTTGATGGGGCCTGACCCAGGTTCAGAAGTGTTTTAGCCAAAAAAATCTTGAAACCATTGGCCCTTTCGGCAACATTCCGTGGAGTGCGGACTGAGGTGTCACCTGAGGTAGTATGTGAGGGTGCTGGAACTAGGTTTCTGCACCCTAGGGATGTCTTCATGAGGTTTGGAGAGTTTGTGAACTGATCTTTTGCACTAGTATAGCTTCGCGCAACTATTCAACCTTCGCGTAGCCCTTGTACCGAGCACGAGGAGGCGTTGTCTAGATCTCTTAACCTTAGTATGTTTTTATTATAGATATGAATTAATTCAACAAGTGCGCGCAAACATAGACCTTAAAGAGATGCATAAAACCATAACTGAAGAATAAACACTCAGATCTACGAGAAGATGCACAATATTTCAGAAACACTTATCTTTTACTAATATTTTGTTCCAGTACAATTCAATTCCACCCTATGCACTCAGTTGCAGGGGTCCATGCACACAACTGCGGCCTCTGCACACACAGCTGCAGAGCCTCTTCTATTACTACCACCTACGACTCAGAGTGAATATCACTTTCAGAAACCCATACACTTAAGATCTAAACAAAAGATACCTTTTACACTTAGAGCCTCACTCTATTTATACATTGCCATGGTCTACGGACCATCAGTAGGCCGACACCTTCTAGATTAAATTACATTATTTTAGGGCAGATTACCCTTTGACTTGACTTATTACAATTTGCGCTCTAGGCACTTCGTGGAGCCTTTAGAATACCATTACCCAAAATTGTGGGCTTTAAGCCCCAAAACTATTAAGCGGGGGATCCGCTACCCAACAAGCCTTCTGAACCCACACACTTTCGTCTGACTACTTACCTTTATCATCTCCAATGGTCTTACTACTCCTAAGCATCATGTCTACATTCAGGTCTCCTTCGTGCAACTCAGACTTCATCATCTACAAATTCTAAGTTGGAGGGGGTTTAAGTACCCCTTTTTTGTGTAGTCTCACTATCAATGTAGGGTAGTCTTTTGCCTCATGATCAAAATTAGTACAGTACAAGCATGATGTCCTTTTTGGGTTTGTACAATCACGGGCATAGTGCCTTGGCCCTCCGCAATTATAACAAATTAACTGTCCCTGACCCCTTTCTGGTCCCATTCCACCTCGACCTCGTCTGCGACCCTGAAATCTAGCACACACCATTCTTTCATTTGGGTCAAGGGCTCGTGTTTTTGCCTGCACCCTGTAGGTAGGAGTCTAATCCATCATTAGTTTGTAGCTTTTGTAGGTGCACTCATCATGGCCTACTGCCCTGCAGAAAATTACAAAACAATTGATGGGATGTCTGCATATACTTCTGCAATAGATGACAATTATCCATAGTGTGTTTTACTCCTATCTGACAGACCATGCACCATAATGCAGGCACCGCGCTCAATCCTACCCATGCCTCAGGTCTTAATGGCATTGGCCCTCCTCCTGCCAAGTAATTCGTGAACACTAGATAGTGGTCCTTGTCATGCCCCTGGCCCTTGCATTTTATGCACAGTACATCCTCACGCACCTCTGACCGAGGTGTCCTGTCCTGTTTCGGCATTTCCAGACACAGATTTTACAGTTGCGTGGATTTTTTGGACTCCCAGACCAATGTCTTGTATAGGGGTCTCATGCAATCTCATCAACATCTCCAAACCTTCACCCTGGGTGGAAAGCTTTTGTTGTGATAGTGTCATCCATAAGTGTGGTGTTAGTGACGCTACAAACCATACTTGGTGTTGTCCATCCGTCAATGTCATGTTGGCTTCGTGAATCATACCCTTTAGTCTTTCATCCAAATCCCAGGGGGTCTCACCCGGGAGCATCGCGATCTCCTTAAACCTAATGATTGATTGTGTTTTTGACTTTGGCTTGCTAAATTCCCTGTTCAGCGTGGTCTAGATTTTTGTGCTTCCTGCATTTGGATGGTCATTAGAATGCTTGATGTTCCATGTTAATGTGCAATCCTGTAACACGCTCACCAGCATAGCCTTCTTGATATTTTCATCCACGACTCTATGTGTTTCCTATACTGCTCTTACCACGAACTAGAATTGGTCTGGGTCTTCATTCCCTACTCCCCTGAATACCGGTAGTTTGATTGCACTATCCATACTGAACTATGGTGGTGGCAGAGGTGGGGTGGGTGGGGATGGGAGTGGCAAGGGTGATATGAGTGGCGGTGTAGGTGGAGGTTGTAAGCATGTAATTCGCTGCCTTATCAGACTGGCAACACTTCTCAAATAAACTTTTGCGAGCTCTTCCTCACTTTCCCGTGAGGGCCAAATTAAGGCATTGGTTTCCAATTCTTAACTACTTTTGCTTCTGTAGATCTTCCCACTTCACGTAGTCCCAAAAATTAATTTATTCACATAACTCACTTTTCACACAATAGCATCTTAATCCAAGTTTTTAAAGATTTGATATACTTACCTCACAGTCCCTTGAGGAAATGTCACTTCGCCTCACTATAGCTGATAGTTGTATCTACCGTGAACTCAGTGATAAATCCTCCTATAATTTGTTCAAGCTAATGGTCCACAACTTGCATGATCTTATCTCCTAACTCTTCTACTCTGCGCACTAATTCTGGAGTCCACACAATTGCTTTGTCAAGCCTACACCTTCCCTGACTGTTTGCTAGCTTCGAGATCCATTCATACAACTCAGAAGGAAAGGATGCAAAGAAAATTTCGTGGATTTCCATATACAAGTAGTGCTCCAACCACTATTCCTTAGTTACTCACGGATTTCGATTTTCCTGCACCATAAACTCATGAATCTTCTTGTCCAACCACTCTTCAATTTCTTTCTTTGTTGGATTCCCGTGGCACAACATCAGAAATCCCTTATGCAGATCCTAATCTTGGCTTAGAATGAGAGCCAATTAGCAGGGGCAGAACAACTTGCATGCCCACCTTTCCCGATGGGTATGGACATATGCTGAATAGCCTACACAAGTACACACCACTCCTAGAATAGAGAATCAGAACAAATCATAGCAGTAGGAAAGGCGATGCACGCTACCAATTATCCACGGAGAGGGATTCAATAGGGTGTGTGAAGTACTAAACAGGGTTCACCAGGCTAGACGCACTAATTGGGACCATGCGTATCAGTGGTTCGATGGGCCTATAGGACCATGTGCAAAACCTTGACCGTGGAAATGATTCCAAAGGTGCGGAACAGAGTAGAGACTATAATTTCTGAAGAGAATGCAAAGAGGAGTCCACCCATAAGAGCTCCTGCAGTTGTGATAGTGTGTGAAGACCAGGACGAAGAAATCACACAGCTATGTTGGGTCGAACACATAAAGATTTAGGAATCCATTCAGTGAGGGAACTTTAGACTTCGTGAACTCGAAAAAGACCGGGTACGACTGAGGAAGAAAAGCATTTTGATGGATGTCGAGATCAAGAGGCTAGAAAATGAGATCAAGCAAGCATGTCTCATTGATAAACCAAGGATGACAAGACAAGGTGTGGATGATCATACCACTAGATTGGAAGATTGTCGTCGAGAATTTATGACTCTGCTGCCATGGCTATGATCGCACCTCACCAAATATAGTAACTAGGTGAGCACACTACACCTGGTAGAATGCGTGGCACCGACTGTTGCAAGGGAAATTGAGGAGTTTTCTGCGGACTATACTAGAAGTTGTGTTGAAGTCTCGCACAGGTGGCGTAACCACCTGACTAGCCATAGGGAGCACAATCTCAGTGCTCCAGGTAGTTGAAAGAGAGCGTGGGACTATAAAAGAGTCTGTTTGGGAGTTGCACGATAAGGGTGGTGCGCACAGAATCAACATGTCACAAGGTTCACACCCATGTACGAGGGTTGCGCTACCACACCGGTAGGCTGGGAAGTGACCATTGGTGTCACTGTTCATGACGAGATGTCTGATTTAAGGAAAAAGGGAGTGGGTAGTGGGCATTTAAGATGTGAATTAAGGGCAAGATTTGGGACAATATGCCGCCAAGAAAGCCTTGATGGCCCATAATTGGGGGGAACGGTCAAATTTGAATTCAAAAGGCACTATAAAACTCCAGGGGCTAGCCATGATACAACATTTGTTCACTTGAGATTTGAGCAAGTGATTAGAGCACAAAGTGTTGAGCACCAGGTGATGTTTAAGCCCCGAAGTTCACAAACGACCATAGAAAGATCAAACAAGATGGTAGGTACTAGGAGAGGTTTGGGCTTTGCAAAAGGAACCACTGACGAGGCCACATAGAACCCCATAGTACATGATGTTCTTGAAGATATTGGGGTCGCACTGGAAATCCCAAAATCACCTCAGACGTTGAGACCAAAAAAAGAGAAGTAGGCAGCGGGACCAGTCCACATGTCCCAGAGGAATCCACAGTTAGATAAGCTCTCAATGGAAGAAAAGGGCAAGTTTATCACCATTGAGACATATGATAATGAGGAGGACCTGCAAACTCTCATTGATGAGGTAGAGGAAGCAGAGGACCTGGAATAGGATATCCAGCTAGTGCACTCTACTCCCTCCATGAAAATGGAAAACTAAGATAACAAAGGATTTGGATGCCACCAAGAGTGCACTCTAGACCTCGCTCCTCCCTGATGGAATTGTGTTTGAGGGCTTGCACCTGGTCCACATGCCCACAATGAAGTTTGAAGATTCAGACCTCACAAACAATGAGAAATTCCCACACTTAGAGACGGAGAGCCTCATGAAGGAGAGCATGGAGGGACCAGTCACAACATTAAAGCTACGAAAATGGTTGCGCAGTGTGAAGAAGGATAGATTGCTTAATCTGTTGTGGATTCCACACTTTCACCATGCACCCATCACTATTTTCGTCATCAGGCAGCTGCTTTTCCTAGTGCACGATGGGTACTTATGGTTGGAGGAGCCTATTCCCATCACAGTGGATCTCATCCAAAAAATTTCTTGGCTTCCTTGTAAGGGAAAAGACCCTGCGACAATAGCAGGAAAAAGTGGCGATTTGGCTCTCATGGAATCCATGAAGAAGAAATATAAGCTCGAGAAGAAAAAGAGGGGTTATGCTATCAACAATATCAAAGATAAAGGTGTGTACGTAGCCACCCAACTCCTAGCTGGGAAGGTGATGAGAAAATGTCGTGGCGATGAAGTACTACCACCGGTAGTTGCATTGGCCGAACAATGCATAGAGGGGGTCCAATTCAACTAGGTTGAGTTCCTCTGCGAGGAATTCTTGATCAACTGCAAGGAAGCCCAGGAGCAGGGTAAGACCTTCCACTATGTGTGGTTTCTCTTGTCCATTTTTCTGGTAGCAGGAGAACTACTAGGGGACAGTTAGTTCCCAAGTATTGAGTACGACATACTAGAGGCCACAAAGTACATGTCACTCTAGGCTACCAAGGACACAAAGCAGATTCGTGGCAAAGATCTTTTGGGTGCTCATGGAGGTGAGCATCTAGATGTGGATTAATAGAAGGCCACTCTTGTCCCCCACAGTGCACAACAGTTTGCAGAGCTTTGCAGACTTTAAGGCAGACATGCATAATATTTACATCAAGGCATGAAAGGATCCAGCACAGCAGTGGACCAAGCTCCCCTTCATCACCACTGATGATGAAATTTTTACAGTGTTAGAATCATGGCCTCCCGAGTGGTGCACCTCAAATTTGGCAGGGCTGGATAGGACAACAGTACAAAAAATAAAGTTTGAGGCCAAGTTGCACATCACGAAGTTGGTTGAGAAGAGCTGCAATGAAAAAGTGGCAACAAAGGTAAGGCTAGTTCGTGAGGCAACAAAGGCAGCCGTGGAGCAGGCAAAGGCCGCAGAAGTAGCAGCAGCAGCTCAGGCAACAGGGGCCACAACAATGAAGGAAGAGGAGGGATAAGAATTATCTATAGGATAGGAGGTAGAGTACATAGATGTTGCAGAAGAAGTCGCGGACTCAGGCACAACTTCCACCCAGATCAAAAGGTTGCTCGTCACAGAGAGATCGGGTCCATGAAAAAAGGTCAAGGCCTCCAAATTGGCCATCAACCCAATCACATTAATGGAAGGTGACATCTACGACATCAGTAACATGGCTTGTGAGGTCACTAATGAAGCACTCCAAGAATCCATGTCGAAGAAGCAGACTATGTTGGGGCCCCTAAGGGCATCGCTGTAGGAACCTACAGGTGCAGCTCCCACAGGAAGGAACTATAGCCACCTACGATGCAGTAGACACATCAGCAGCGGAGCAGATGCTATGCACAAAGATGGCCAACACCATTGTATTACCAGAAGGGGTGCTAGTAGTAGAGAATAATATCAATAGAGCCGTGGTTGGTAGGATCGAGGGACTTGGCCTTAATTTGGTTGCCCTTCCATGAGACACACTACACCAACTGCAGGATAGAATAACAGTAGAGCTCCATGCCAGGGAGGGCCATGCAATTCATGTGATGAGTGGGAAAAAGATCAAAATCAAACATCTCAGCCTACAGTGTGACGAACTAGTGTCACAAAACCAGTAGTTAGTGCAGACAGTTAATGAAGAGTGCTAACGAGTCCCAGAGTTGTCCATCGTCGCGGACCTACCAACAGAAATGCGGATCCACTTTTTGGCAAGAGGAGTCTGAAACACACATGAGGAAACAACACATGTGAACTTGGAGTTGAATCTCCATATTATCAAGGTGTGGCTGAAGGCATAGCCTTCCACTCCCCTGGAAGTTAGAGAGCAACACGTTAGCACTATCCAAACAGGGTTGGAATAAATTGGAGGGACAGTACAAGACTGTACTGGTATGTTGGACCAAGCCTTTGGACTCCTCACATCCTTGTAGGAGGACCCCAACACACAGTGCCTAGAAACAAAGGTGCATGAGGTTCAAGAGAAGTATGACAATGTAAGGGGAACTGCACAGATAGTCGTCCTCACTCAATGGCTTGCAAAGATGTAGCAAGCAAAGGCACTGAAAGAGCAGGTGGATACCGCAAGACAGAAAGAGGCACTTCTCAAAGCACACGTCTAGCCATGGATTGATGAGGCTTTCACCATTACAGTAGATATCGAGGGCAAGCTCACACAAATGTAGGGGCTCTACATGCTAAGGTAGGGGTTCGATCCTCACAAAGAAGCATCGGAAGAGCGCATGCAGCAGGTCCAACAAACTGCAAAACAGTGCACTGCAAACCTCTGAGCAGTATGGGACCAATTGGAGGGGCTCCAAGCCAAGATCACCACATCAACATAGTGACTCGGGGATGAGTCATGATGATTGTGTTGGGGGCCTATTGGGCATGAAATTCCCCCCCACAGAATGTTTTGGAGGCTCAAAGCCCAAGCTTTGGTCAAATGTAATGTAAAACTCCGTGAATTGCGGGTGCGGAGCGTGAAGTATAGGTTAAGTCATAGGGTTGTTTGCCATAAGTGTTGTAAGGTAATGTAATGTCATGTCGGCCTACCCATGGTCCGCAGACCATGGGATTGTATAAATAGGCGAGGCTCTAAGTTGTAAAGATAGCCAATTGGAGAGATAGATGAATACAAATGGTTCGAGCATAGAGTAAGAGTCTAAGTGTATTAGGTCATAGTAGTAGGAAGAGGCTCTACAGCTTAGTGCACAAAGGCCTAGTAGAGTCCACAACTGAGTGCGCAGAGGCCTAGTAGAGTCCACAATTGAGTCTGTGGACCCCTGCAGCTGAGTGCACAGGGTAGTGTCGAGTCTGTAACCTTAAATGAAGAATAATAAAGAGAAGTTGATTCCAAATTTTGTGCATCTGCTTTTGTATTGCATTCCTTACATTTATACTATTTTGTTTATCACACGCACTTATATGATTGCTATATATACTATTAATTATCACTAGTCTTACATAGATAAGTTAAGTAATCAAGTAATACTAGGTTAAATAGCAAGGAAATTGGGTATAATATGGATAGCACCCTGAGTAGGGTTGCGCAGAGGCAGCATCCCAGGCTGTGAGGGACTAATAGGTGCGCGTAGTGATGTGCACACAAGGTCAAACTGAAGACCACCAAAAGCTCATCATACATCCCCAGGGTGTGGAAACTTGGTTCTAGCACCCTCCCATGCTACTTAGGGTGAGACCTTAGACCGTGCTCCATGGAAAGTTGCCAAAAGGGCCAGTAGTACTGGGATTTGCTTGGCTAAATTATTTCTGAACTTGGGTCAAGCCCATACAAGCCAACAATTATGGCCCTATGAAAAGGCTTTGATTGGGTGGATCCAAAATAGATAGAGTCCCCATGGTCGAATATAATTTGAGTTAGGAGACAAGGGTTTTATATAGTCATTTTCTCTAGCCTAGAAAACATTGCAAGTTTTTGAAAGAGGGCCATATTGTTTTCAACAATGAAGGGCCCTTCATGTGATTTTGGAAGGAGAAGTATAATCCAGAGAAGGGCAATTTCCTTGCAGCCCCGTGTTGATGCATCTCTTTTCTCTTCCTAAGGAATATTGGGAGGAGGAAACCATTAAAGGTATCGGGAATGCAATCAATAACTTTGTCAAAGTATTAGAGGATACCAAGAGAGGGAGGTACACTTCATATGCACATATGTGTTTACATGTATATTTCCTAGCATCTTATCATCTCCTTTTATATTCATTATCATGACAACGTTTGGAAGAAAACTCTAGATTTTAAACAAATCCCCTTTAGATTTAGACATCTGTCATGAATACATGCATCTTATTGGGGATTGGGTGATGAATACCTAGGAATCATTTGAAGAAAGAACCAATTGATTTGGGAAAATTACCCCAAAGAAGAACAAAATTTGTGACCCCAGGGTACCTCAAAGCCATCCCTAAATAAGAAAATAGGTTCGAGTCTATATTCTCTCTGTAGGAGGATCCGCAACAAGTCAACATTCAATCAAGAATAAAATCAATAGAAGGTAAATGCTATAACTCTATAAAGGTCATTAAAAGCTTCTTTAAGACAAAAAACCATTACCACGGGAAATGATTAGCTCTCTTCAAAAGAATTGAAGAAGATTCCTTATTAGAATATATGGATCTAGATAACCCATGATTGATTTCCCTTATAGGAGAATGGCATGGAAAATATGTGAAGGACATTCCAGATCATCAAGCTGGACTTTGTATAGGGGCCTATGATCAAAACAAGCAATTGGGCTCACGTTCTACACAGTCTGGTCTTTGGGTTCAAATGATGGATTTCGAGGTGGTCTCCAAGCACAACAAAGAAGCCAAAAAATGAGGCTGCAAGAGAAATAAGGTAGAATCTCATGAAAATAGTGAACAATTAGTTAAATCAAAAAAAGTTATACAAATGTATGATGAATTTCCCCCCTTGAAATCTTGAATCCTCAAAGAGTTTTTGATGTTGTTATGTTTATCATAGTCATTTTCTGAATGTTTGTTATTAATATGAAACATGTTAGTCTCAAGTATTTTCTGGATTTTAATATTTTCTAGAAATTCAAACTATATGTAATGTTTTATAATTAATGAAACAATCCATTTACCTAAAAACAAGAAAAAATATCTATTCAATAAATCTATAACTTTTTATTTTCACAAAAACTTTACAAGTTCATTTTAAACTCTTACTCTCAGATACCATACCTTATATGCATCATGTAATTATGAAAATCATACAAAGCATAAACCAAAAAGAATATCATTTTTTTATTGAAATGAACAAATGTGTGGCGATGCTGCCAAAAGTCCAAGAACATCCATGTCCATCCATAAGAAAATTTCATTTCATTGTGGCAATAGTATATATTAGTGAATTTCATTATCGCATACTATATATTAGCGAAATTTGCTTACAGATGGAAAAACATGTTTTGGACTTTGTAGTGTGTCATGATTACACTTATATCACATCACACTTAGAGTGGAGCCCTTTCAAAGAACAATGACTTTTGATGCTTACTTTATGTCATAGTTTCTATTTTATGGATTTAGTGGTGCATTGACCAGTGAAATATCCAGTTTGGCTCTACATTAATTTTTTTATCGAATTTTTTGTTATGATTATAATTTTCAGAATATATAAATATATGTATTCAATGTTAAATATTCAAATTTTTCGTTGTTGTATCACTTACTATAGCCCAATTTATCCTTTTTATTAACATTGCATCCAATTATTAGCAGTATAATCAATCACAAATGTAACTAAATAATGAACAATAGGAATAGTGATAGAGAAGTCAATAACACACAACCATAAGAGACGACAGATTGGTCCAAGACCAAGGGAAAACTCCACAAGGTGGAAGCCCTTTCAAATTTTCTTCTTCTTTAGTAGATCATCATAAAACATTAGAGTAGTGAGTACAATGAGCCCAATACATATAATTAGAAGCAGATAACAATAAACCATCTACATATGTAAATATATCTTATAATAACAGAGATACTCAGATTTATTGATCAACAATAGAGAAATCTGGATCCACAGATTACTAATGCCAAGATGTCAAAACCTCGGATCTGAACTCGGTCACTATCATTAGCACCGTCTGTGTGCGATGGAAAAATTCAGGGTCACACTCACGAAGATAGTATGCGGGTGAATGTAATAACAAAGTTTCTCCTAGGAGGTCTTTGTGCCTACAACTATGGATATGAATAGAAAATATCCAAATTCACTCCCTTGTCGGGCTATCCGAGTGACCAATCAAGGAAAATTCACACTCATGCAGTGTTATTCGAGTGAGCGACAAAGCAAATTCACTCCCTGGGCCACCTGAATCTAATGACCAGAGACTAGAACCTTTTGAAGGCAAATTCCCTCCCTCTGAACTGCTTCCCAGCGACCAAAGAGCCAAATTCACCCTCTTACCCAATCTATGCCAACGACTATGGATAAAAAACTTCAGATATGTGCTAGTAATCAAGATCTAGAATACCCTAACTCAGATCGAACCTTTCACCTACGATCTCGGACCTAATGAAGACTTCCCCTTGATGAACCTATGCGAGCCAAGACAAAGTAGAAGAAATATAAAGATAACTTGAGTGTGTGTCCAAATGAGCTTGAGTTTGCTTCCTTTTATAGGCTTCTTGATGATTTACTTGGCGTTAAGAATGACCCAAGAAGTTACCCAAGTGGTTAGGGCTGACCCATTCCATAATGAATGAATTAATATAATAATTTAAAACATAACTTTTGCTTGATCGAATCAAGTGATCTTTAGGTCCATTTTGATCCTCTCGAAAAGAGGAATTTAATGCCAGAACCATCTTGGTCATTTGAGCTATCCAATGTGGAATTTTACGCAGTTGCAAAAATTAATACTCCATCTCAACTAGGGATAATTTCATTTGCCCTTATCTTTATATCATCTTGTCAAGTTGTTGTAATGCTTGAATATATTTGCTCAACTCTAACTACTGAAACTTTCTCTGATCTACAAGAAGAAGAATTTGTTGCTAGAGGGGATCTTAGTATACCACCCTCTATCCATCAGGCTAGTGTTTAGAATCTCTGTTATTAGGGTGCCACTTGGAGTATCATCATTAATCATCATCGAAGATTACATTATTAGGGAGCACATCTCAACCTAGAACCATGTTGGGGAGTAATAGCTTCCACCCATATCGAGCAATAGGATAACTCTCCTCACAGGGGAGTACACCCTCAACCCTGAAATCTCATCGGGGAGCCTACTTTCAACCCATAATCATATCAGGTTATATCAACCCAGCCTATTACCTATTGATCTTCCCATCAATGGTAGAACACCTGCATCATAATAAACTTGTGTTGTACACCCCAAGTACACTCTCAACTCATTGGCCAAAATGAGGAGCAGTATTCCCATCAAGCTAGTTTGCTTGAGCGTATGATGTCAATTGGGGTATACTTTGCAAAGACCAAGAGGGGAGCAAAATTCTTTGACCCTATAAAGATAGGGGAGTAGCATTCTTCAACCATAGGTAACAAATAGGGTACCACCCTATTGTCCAGAGATCCCACAACCCCATGAGATTTGTACCTCAATTCCTGACCCTGGGATCTCAAGCAGGGTCGGAAGAGCATGCTCAGTGTCCTCGATTAGTGCTACCCCTTATCCAGAGGGGCTATGTCCATCAATCCAAGTTGTTCTTTGAAGAACGAGAACCTTCTCTTCAGTAATGCCTTGGTGAGATTATATGCAATCTGATCATCTGTTGATATGTGTTGGAGCTTGACGACTCCTCTCTGCACGATATCTTGAATGAAGTGATATTGAATTTAAATATGTTTGGACTTCTCATGGAACACATGATTTTCTTCCAAACAGATCCTACTCTTGTTCTCACAGTATATTATTGTGGTATCTAGGACCTGCTAAAACAACTCTCCAAAGAGGTTTCTTAACCATACTCCCTCACAACTACCCATGCTAGTGGAAATATATTATTCTTTAGATGTCATCAATGCTACATAATTTTTTTTTTTTTGCTTATCCAGGATATCATGGCAGATCCAAGGCTAAAACAACATTTAGATGTAATTTTCCTGTCGAAAGTATTTTCGGCCCAATCAACATCAGTATCTCCATGAAGCTGAACATTTCCAATAGAATATATCAGGCCAAGTTTAATTTACCCATGCAAGTATCTCAATATGTGTCTGGTAGCTATCCAATGTGAGTGGTGGGGCTCGGTCATAAACTAATTCAGAGTGTTTATTGCATAGCATATATCTATACGAGTGTTCACAAGGAACATCAAAGCCCCAATCAGTTGTCTATACTGAGATGGATCTTCTAAGTCTAGTCCTACAACATATCCACATAATTTCTTGAAATTTATTTCCATAGGAGTGATCATGGATTTACATTCAGCCATTCCAAATATTTCTAGTAAATTTTCAATCTATTTCCCTTGCGAGAGAAAAATTTCACTAGACTTTTGCCACACTTCAAGGCCCAAAAAGTAGTACATAAGGCCAAGGTCTTTCATTTCAAACTCAGATGCTAGCTTCCTCTTACATTCGATCATCATAGGTTCACTACTTGTCAAAAATAGATCATCAACATACAAAACCAAAAGCAATGGCATACCTTGGATTACCTTCAAGTAGAGGTTGGGATCAACATTGCTTCTCATGATTCCCAGTTTTACTAAGTAGCTTTCAATATGCATGTACCAAGCTCGAGGAGCTTCCTTCAAACTGTACAATACCTTATTCAACCTGCACACATTTCTTTTCTGGTCTTCCACTTCAAATCCTTGTGCTTGTTCAACATATACCTCTTCTTGTAACATGCCATGGAGGAAGGAGATCTTTAGATCCATCTGATGAAGATTCCATCCCTGACTTGCAGCAAGGGAAACTCTAGAGAGAATGGTTGTATATCGAGCTACAAGAGAAAATATGTCATCATAATCTTGTCCCTCTTTCTGAGAGAAGCCACGATACATGAAACTTTATATTTCTTGATGTTGCCATCAATTCCATGCTTTATTTTAAAGAACCATTTTGAAGTCACAACAAACTTCCCTTTCAGTCTAGGTACAATATCCCTGACATGATTTTTCATAATTGATTCATATTCTTTAACCATAGCATCCTTCCAAACTTGTTCTTTTGTTGCTTCTTTGAATGAGGATGGTTCGAAATGAATCATAGTACTCATTGAAGCAACATATCCTTGATACCTACAAGATGTTTTCCTTTCTCTGAATGATCTATAGATGGGGACATTCCTTTTGGTATCCTTTAAAGTGTCATGGAGCCATGGTGATCTCTTCTTAGAGGGAGGATCACTTGAAGGAGGATCCAACAGATCCATAGGCTCTATGGAATCATCAACCATATCAAGTTTAGGTGCAACCTGACCATCAAGAATATCCCAGTCATCCTTCTGTTCCTTCAGAGGAGGAAGTGGAGGAAGATCTCTTGCTTTTCCAAGAGTTGCATCTTCATCAAATGTTACATCCTTTCTAATTTCGACTTTTCTCTCACTATGAATATAAATTCTATAAGCTTTATAATTATCAAAATAACCCGTAAACGTACTTTTTCTGCTAGTAGCCTCCAGTTTGTTTATTTTGCCTTTCGGCACACGAAAATATATTGGGCATCCAAATACATGAAAATGGTTGATATTAGGTTTGATCCCTTTCAATATTTCTTCATGAGTCTTGTTTTCCAATGCTTGATGAGGCACCCTATTTTGAACATATACCACAGTAGATGTAGCTTCGGCTCAAAGGAATTTTGACATCTTTTGATCATGGAGCATAGCACGATAAACTTCTAATATAGATCTACTCTTTCTTTCGATGAGTTTGTTCTTTTCAAGAGTATATGGCACAATCGTTTCCTTTTTTATTCCATCTTTCTTGTAGAATGATATGAATTGTTTTGACATATATTCTCCTCCATTGTCATACCTGAAGACTTTGATTCTCTTACCCGATTGATTTTCAATCAATGCTTTTAATTCCTTGAAAGTTTTGAAGGCTTCATCCTTATGCTTAAGATAATATATCCATGTCTTTCTTGATAAGTTGTCAATGAATGTAATGTAGTAGATATGACCACCAACAAAATGCACAGGCATCAAACCACATATATCATAATCAATGAGATGAAAAATGTCATAAGTTTTGTTATGATTGGAGGGAAATGGTCCCCTTGTTTTCTTTCCACTTGTATAACTTGAGTAGACTCCATCATGTTGAGCTTGAACATCAAGAATACCATAGACAAATTCTTCAATTTTGGAAGTGCATCATAGTGAAGACGAGCTAGTATGTTGTACCAAAATTCGCTCAAGTAATTTGTATTATGAGCCAATGCAAGGAGAGGTCTTCCTGTGACCCTGTAGAGTCCTTCAAATCTCGATCCTAGTGTAAAGGAATCCTGCATAGATGAATCAACAATCCAAGATAGAACTTTACCTCTGATGAAGGCAACCCTTATCCCTTTGTCTTCCAATGAAAATACAGATACCAGATTCTCCATTAGTCCTGGTACATACATGACATCATACAATAGAACATATTCCCTAGAATTTAGTTGAAAATTAATGGACGCAAAACCTTTCACAAGATGAGTAGAATTGTCTCCAAGAATTATCCTTAACTTAGTCTCCCTCTCCACCAGATTAGATAGGACTTCCTTATAACCAGAGAAATGATGAGTGGACCCACTATCGACTAGCCATCTATCCCATGAATCTAGTGGATAAGAACTAGTAAGAGCATAAATGAGACTGTAGTTAGATTTATTTACAGTGTTAATTTCATACTTGGGTGCCCTTTGTTTCTTTTGAGGAGGAAAATGTTCTTCACGGTCACTTGAGGAGTCTCTTCTTCTTCTCTTATCTCTTTTGTCACGGTTCTTTCTTTGATAATCTTTTCTTCCTTCATTATTGTAGTTGTAATGTGATCTCTTTCCTTTATTAGGATAGTCTCTTGCATAATGATCTTTCTTGTGAGAATTGAAGCACTCAATATGAGATGAAAATCTATCATTCTTCCATTTTGAGTTTTGAAAGAAGGGCTTTCTTGAATAACTTCCATTTTTCTTCTTCCTTTTTCCATGAGTGATGTATGTTGCAAGTTCTCCTTCTTCATGCTTTTGAATTCTTCCTCTTTCCACCAATCTGGATTCTTCTTGATTAAGTTTTCCCACGATCTCATCATATATCAGAATAACATTATTGTTTCTGATGGAAGTAATGAAGGTTTCCCAAATATAGGGGAGACCTCTAAGAGTCACTATTACTAGTTCCCTGTTAGGAATATTTTCTCCAACTCTTTGCAATTGTTCTCTAAGACAAGAGATTCTCATAATGTAAGATCTAATAGTTCCTCCTTTATTCATGTTGACTTCCTTGAGTTGATATTTCAAGGTAATGATCTCATTTAGGTTATTGATGGAATACATGCCATTTATCTTGTCATACATATCTTTGGGCTTTCTTAAATTCCCAACATAGGCAAATAAATGATCTTGTGAACCATCAGTTATAATTTTCTTTGCTTTAGACTCACCTTTCACGTACCTATTCTTGAGTGTAGAGGAAGAATATTCTAAAGGCTCGAGTATACTTCATTGAATATATTCCAGCACATCATGGTTGTCGGCTATGATCTCCAATCTAACTTTCCATGCAACAAATTTTGATGCATCACTTAGCTTTTCATGCTCCTTGAAGGTAGAGAACGACATCTTGACTTTGAATCAAGTGATCTTATTTCTGAAGAAGAGGGCTTCAATACTTGTCTTTTATTGGGCTTCACTTTCAACGTAACTTTGATACCATGTTCAATTTTCTAATTGTTCAATGTTGTATCAGTTACTATAGCCCAATTTATTATTTTTATTACTAGTGCATCTAATTATTAGCAGTATAATCAATCATAAACATAACTGAACAATGAAAAATAGGAATAGTGATAGAGAATACAATAGCACACAACCATAAGAGATAATAGATTGGTCCAAGACTAGGGAAAAACCCCACAAGGAGGAAACCCTTTCAAATATTTTTCTTCTTTAGTAGATCATTATAAAAGTTACAGTAGTCAGTACAATGAGCCCAATACATATAATCAACAGCAAGTAACAATAAACCAAATCTACATATCTAAATATTTGTTATAACAATAAAGATACTTAGATCTACTGATCTACTGAAGAGAAACTTGGATCCAAATATCATTGATGCTAAGATGTCAAAACCCAGATCTGAATTGGGTCGCTATCATCAACATTGTCTATGTGCAATAGAAAATTTCAGGGTCACACTCTCGAAGAGAGTATGCCTGCGACTAAAATAGAAAAGTCACTCACAGGAGGTATTTGTGCCTATGACTATGGATCTGAATAGGAAATATCCAAAGTTGCTCACTTATCAGGCTGTCCTAGCTACCAATCAAGGAAAAGTTGCATTCATGCAGTGTTATCCGAGTGACCAACAAAGAAAAATCACTCCCTAGGCTACTTGAAGCCAATGACCAGAGATATGAACCTTTTGAAGGAAATTTCACTCCCTTTGAACTGCCTCCCAATGAACAAAGAGCCAAAATCACTCTCTTACCCACTCTATGGTAGAAACTATGGACAAAAAGCTTCATATCTCTGCCAACAACCGAGATCTAAAATACCCTAACTTAGAGTGAACCTTTTTCCTGTGATCTTGGACCCAATGAGGACATCTGCCAATGAACCTGTGCTAGCCAAGACAACATAAAAGAAATAAAAACATACCTTGAGTGTGTGTCCAAATGAGCTTGAGGTCACTTCCTTTATAGGCTTCTTGAGGTTTTACTTGGGGTTAAGAATGACCCAAGAAGTTACCCAAGTGGTTAGGGCCAACCCATTCCATAATGAATGAATTAATAAAATAATTTAAAACTTAACTTCCACTTGATAGAATCAAGTGCTATTTAGGTCCATTTTGATCCTCTCAAAAAGAGGAATTTAATGAAAGCAACATCCTTGTCATTTGAGTTGTCCAATGTGGAATTTTACCACAATTGCAAAAATTAACATTCAAGAATATATTATACTAGTGAGGTGAGTTACTTTTTTTAACAAAAAGATAAACATATCTTTTGAAATTGAGCCCAGTAATCTAGTGTGTGTGTGTGGGCATCTACTCTTTTAACATTATCATAGAATACTAGACATATTAGAATTGAATCTATACTAGCATAGATCCATATTAAGTACAGATCTAACATGAGTCGAAAGGGATCAAATTCCTTCACGTGCAAAATTCAATGTGTTATTTTTCATTGTTTCATAAATTGTATTTTTGAATACTAAATAGAGTATATATAGGATCAAATAAACATTTTAACCATAAAACTTAATTCTTTTTTTCCTGAGAAAAAAACGAACTTTTTATTACTATAAAAAGTTACATATACATTCTACAGCGTTCGTTGCTGTAAGCCTGCAAAATACTGTTCAGAAAACTGAGCTTGGCCTCTTCATAAGAGGAGATAACAGTCCATATGTTCAAAAACGCAGCCATGGTTTCTCCTGTTATATAACTGGAATCAACATCATTCTTCTTTTTCTGGGCTTCCTCTATCAAGGAAAACAGCCCTAGACGAAAAAGATTGCATGTAAGGACAAACAAAAACAAGTAACATTTTTCCTATTTCAGCTATGTTCATAAAAACAAAAACAGTGATGTTAGATCAGCCATGTGCCATGATTATACATTTCGGGCATAAGGCGGCTGGTCCGAGAAATGGTCTTCCCCGTTGATTTCTTCCACTATTCTCCAGCTGCCCAGAACTTGTTGAAGACCGTCTTTAGAAATCTTGTTTGCCATGTCATTTTGTTCCCTGTATATATGATGAATGGAAAAAGAATTAAAAGATAATTTCAGGAGCTTAATTTCTTCTAAAAGAGTATGCAAAATATAATTATGACAACTTCTTTGACCATTTATCCATTTGATGACATTTAATGAATCCCCAAAAATCTGAACTATGAGGGTGTTTCTGTGTATTAGCCAGCATAAAAGTAGCTTGAGAGCAGATAGTTCTGCATAGTTGTTGGATCCACTTCCCAAACCTATGGAAGCTTTTAGAGAGTGACTTTTGTTTATGTGGATGACTATGCCTGCTCCAGTTTTATTATTTTGGGAGGCTCCGTCAAAGTAAGCCCAAGGCACTCCATCCTTAATTTGTTCTTCTTCAACCTTCCGGGGCTCCTTTTCTTCCTCTGAATCTGGGATATTTGTGTAGATAGATGAACATTGAACAACAATTGATTCCGTAGATGTTTCCTGCTCCTGGAAAATGCTTCTATTCCTTGCAATCCAAATGCCCCAGCAAATGATAGGAGGCAGATTCCTTAGCTTCCTAACTGAGATTTGGTGCCACCACTTATGCCAGACTTCGGCAATATGGTTCCCTTCCCAGGATATTGACATTTGATTATACTTAGCCACCTCCAACCATACTTTTTTGACTATAGGACAGCCGATGAACAAATGTGCCATAGTCTCTAAATCATTTTTGCATAATGGACATATTCCCGGACCTTGTTTAAATCTGGCTTGTAGAATGTCCCATGTAGGGACTTTCCTTTTCAAAATACACCAGAAAAATAGTTTTGCTTTAGCAGGGAACTTTAGCTTCCATATCGATTTCACCCACCAATCCGGGTCTTCCCAACCTTTTTTGGTCATGAGAAACTTATATCCAAATTTTGGAGAATAACTACCAGATTCAGCGTAGGCCCATACCAGCTGATTTGGTTTATCCTTGATCCTTACATTTGATCTAGAAAGTTCTTGCATGTAGACCTCCCAATCATTCCACCATCGAGGGTGAATGTCCAATTCCTCTCCTGATTTCCAAGCTTGTCCCCATATGGTTGAGAATCCTATTTTCTCCACCTGATTTAAATACAAAAATCCTTTGGAGGCAAGGTGTCTAATCATGCCAGGGGGTAAAGCATAATTCTCATTACAACCCACCCTAGGGTCCCTTCCAATGCAGATGCTTTCACCATTTCCAATATGCCAGGACAAACCCTGTTCAATAAGTTTAAAGGCATCGATAATCACTTTCCATATTATCGACACATTCCCTCCTTTCTTTTCTGGGTTACTAATCCAGTCTTCAAGGGGGGTGGGATCAATGTATTTCCACTTTACTACTTTTGTCCAAAGATTTTCCAGTTTGATGATTCTCCACCCTGATTTTGCTGCCAAAGAGGTTCCAAAGGCAATAATATCTTTTATTCCTCATCCTCCCCATTCTTTTGGTCTTGCCACCTTATCCCAGGGAATCCAAGGGAGCACAGACTCCTCCTTTGATTCTACCCATAGAAATTTGTTGTATATTCTTCTTATTTTTTCCAGGATTCCTTTGGGGACCCAGGTCAGCGCGACCCAATATACAGGAATTGCTAGGAGGACTGATTTCATTAAAGTTAACCTTCTTGCTCTGGAGAGCCATCTAAAACTCCAGTGTGAAATAGTGGCTTCAATCTTTGCTACTAACCAATTCTAGTCCTGTTTTTTTATAATTATCTGGCTTCAAGCAAAACCCCAGGTATTTGAAGGGGTCCCCAAACTTAGATACCTCTAAAGGAAAAATAGCCGTAATCTGGCTTATCTCTTGCCTATTCAGGCCTTCCATCATGAACTATGATTTCCTGTAATTGACTTGCATCCCTGTTTCTTTCATGAACAGCTCAAGGATCTCCTTTATCATTTTAAATTCTGTCAGGATTCCATTACTGAAGAGTAATATATCATCTACAAATAGGAGATGAGTAATGAAAAGGTTGACAGCCACCTCCATGCCTTTAATTGATCCTTACCTTTTGGCTTTTAACATTAGTTGGCTCAGCCCTTCTGCAACTAGTAAAAACAGTAAAAGGGATAATGGGCAGCCTTGCCTTGGGCCCCTTTTCACTTTGAAGAATGAAGAGGATGCCCCATTAATAAGCACCGCAAAAATGACACTGGTGATACATCCCATAACCCAGTTGATAAAATCGATTTTGAACCCCAGATGAGTTAAGAGCATTCGAATATAGGTCCAACTGATTCTGTCATATGCTTTTGAAAGATCAATTTTCACCACTGCTCCTTTATTTTTCATCAGTTTCACACTATGAATTGTCTCCTGGGCCACTCCTATAGCTTCGTGTATTTGGCGTCTATCCAGAAAACCGAACTATTCGCTTGAGATGCATCTGGACAGAATTGGTTTTAATCGAGCTGCTATCGTTTTAGCTATGATTTTATACACAGTGTTGCATAATGAAATGGGTCTGAAATCTTCAAAGGACTCATGAAATTCTTTTTTAGGAATAAGTGCTATAAATGTAGAGCTAAAAGGCACATGTATCAGACCTTTCCTTCTGGATTCCTCAACCACATCAGTTAGTTCTGAGCCAATCTGATCAAAAAACTGTTGAAAAAATTCTATAGGCCATCCGTCAGGCCCAGGAATTTTATCTTTTGCCATAGATTTTATTACATTCTCAACTTCTTCAGAAGTGACTCCCCCCAGTAAGCCTTTCGCTTCTTCCTCCTCCACATATCGAGGAAAACTTTGGGTTGTTCTAATAACCTCCGCTCTTGTAGGCTCTCTCTGCTCAGAAAAAAGGTTTTGAAAGTGGTTCCTCCCCATGTTTGAGAGTGATTCAAAGGTATTTGCCTCTCTTCCTTCTTCGTCTTTTAGATTCCAAATAGTATTCATCGTCCTCCTACCTTTCGTGAAGTTGTGAAAAAATTTTGTATTTTCATCCCCAACCAACAGCCATATCGCCTTGCTTTTCAGCCTCCATTCTTCTTCTCTGCCTAGAAGAATTTGGCTGCTCTGCTTTTCTAACAACAGAATCCTATCCTTCGCTTCCTGAGATTCATATCCATTTGAGTCAGGTTTTTCAAGTTCCCCAAGCTCCCTGTCAATACTGATTAAAACTTCGTTTTGTTTTTGCTTCCTTTTTTTAGCCTAGTCCATTGTGACCTTCTTCATCCTTTTCAGGTTTTCCATGAAAAGGAAACTCTTATCTTCCATTACGTCCCTGCTTGGATTTTGCTAGGTTTCATTGAAGAGCTTTCTGAATAATTCCTCCTGCATCCAAACATCATTGAATTTAAAAGATGTTGCAGGTTTAAAGGGGGGCTTGGATAGTTCAAACAAAATAGGGAAATGATTCGAACTTCCTACCTCTCCTATCCACTGTCGGAACATCAGAATTCTGGAACCAAGATCCTCACATAAAAGTGACCTATCTAGTCTTTTAGCGACTCGAGCTTCACCTATTCTACGGTTTCTCCATGTAGGCTTTAGCTTTAACAGATTTGCATCAATCAGTTTATGCGAGGTGAGAGCATTTTGAAAGAAATCTGATAATGGGTCTTCTTTGGCTGAGGAACCCCAAGCTTCCACGGTTCCAATGGATAAATTTAGATCTCCTCCTACTACCAAATTTTGATCCCTCATCACAGATTTAGCCAGGAGGCTATTCCAGAACGAGGCCCTCTCCTGGCATGGCTCGTATATATTTAAGATAGATAGAGGGCCGTCGAATTCAAGGGATAATACTTCCATCCCCAAGCCATGAAACATACCCCACGAATTTAACAGCTTCAATCTTCCTTCTCTGAATCCTACAGCCACACCTCCCGAGTGAACAAATGAATCCAATGCTTGAAACTGCCACCCCGGGAACAAAGAACATAAAGATGTCACTACTTCTGAACTCAATCCTAGAGTTTCCTGCAGCATGAGAAGATCAGGGTTGTATCGCTGCACTAACTCCTTCAAAGCCAGTTTTTTGGGTTTATTGGCTAAACCCCTACAATTCCATGAGAGAAAAATCATTTTGGTATCTCCTCACAGGGTTTCGCTGCTCTAGGCACCCTAGGAATTGACAGCTTTTTACCATCCTCCACATCATATTTTTCTTTTACTTGTGCTATCGATAGAAAGGACTTCTGCCCCCTTGAATTTTTCCTAGAGGTATGGGGAACCTCCATACCTATGCCTCTGATAGGTTCTCTGGTCACCAGTCTTTTGTCATAGGAGCGCAGATTGTAGTGACAATCAGATCTAGTAACAAGGAGTTTTATATCGTTTTTACTGGTAGCTTTTGAGGTCCCTTCACAGTTCAGGTTGATTTTTGGGATAGATGCAGTAATGGATTCAACCTCCTCATTTTCTATTGATGCATAATTATGCAGATTTGAAATAAAGCATGCCTCTTTTACTTCGTTTGGAGAATGTAAAGAAGGAGGATTAAATTCCAGATGCATACCCATCAAACCTTCATGAGCTTCTCTTGATGCTTCCGGATCATCCTTGCTCGAAACGATAAGGGGACCTTCTTTAGCTCCCTGACTCACATTCTATATCTGCTCTGGAGCCCTCTGTTCCTCAATCCTTTCCACCTCCATGGCATCCTCCACTTGAGTTACTTCTGTCCTGGGGGTTATTTCAGCACCTTTTTTTCGCATTTCTTTTTCATCTTTCCTCTGCTTTCTTCTGCGCTGATACCCCAAGGGGCAGTCTCTTGCCAAATGGCCATACTCATGGCAGTTATGGCACCTGTAAGGCAGGTGTCCATAGTCCAACAACTAATCGAAGACGAGGTCTTTGTAGTGGATTTTTATGTTTCCCGAAAGGCCTTTCCAAGGATTAAGACTTACTAGAATCCGAGCCATTTCTTTGTTTCTAGTTTCTACAAAAGACATGTCAGCTTCCAGGAAGGAGCCAATCATATTGCTTATAGACCCAAAGACTGAATTGACACATAGAAAGGGCAGCAACCCTGGAGCTCGCACCCAAACTGGAAATGAGTCTACCTTATCTTGCTGAGCATTGAACAGAGGATTCCATCGTCTAAATAGCACGGGCCGTTTCTCAAAAGCCCAACTCCTTGCCAGTACCCAATCCACCATATCCTTCTTGTCAAATTAGATCATGAACCATGCTTTTGCTAGCACCAAAACTTTGAAGGAATTCCTTGTATCCTTCTACCATTGTTGTTCAGCCCAATTCTGGATGAATTGTGCCGAGAAATTCTTTCCTCTAGCTCATCCAACCAAAGTGTTTTCTGCCACCTCCATTGCTTCCTTGATTTGTACGTCCACTCCTAGGACCAGATTTGCTACTGAACTTTTCTTAATTAGTTTCTGTTTATTTCTCTTTTCACTAGTTTTCTTGTCGCGATGGGGCTCTTCTCTTCCTTTCCCAAAAGCCACCCCCTCTATATCTTCCATTTGCTATGCAGAATCCTTCTTTCCTACTAACTCAGATCCTGGGAGTATCACAACCTTATTGGCCCCCACTACCTTCTCGAGTCCTGCTCCTTCGACTACTCCTTCCTTTAACCTTTCCTCCTCTGGCTGCCTTACAACAATGCTTCTCGATCCTTCCTTTCTACAAACCTCCTCTGCTTTGTGACCCTCTGCCTCCGGAGATGCTCTAGGGTTTGACCCCACCCTTGTTTATGTAGATCTAGTTATGGCCTGCAGTCTACCTTCCTTATTCGGCCCTAGATCCACTTTTATCCCATCACTCGAGCTTTTCCATAGGCATTTTTTAGTGCCCTGGCCATAAACAACATCTTCCAGGCCTCCAAATTGATACCGGACTTGAGCTAGGGCAGAATAATACTTACTTGAGGTACTCTGAAATCTTCGGTTTGAGGGAGCTCCTCCTTCAGTGATCTTTGTTCTTGGGGGTTGAGATAGGCCTGGTCCTCCTGGATTCTCCATGTTACCAGCCCCAAACTTCCCTTCGATCCATCGAGGGCAGAAAAATTGTTCCACGGTTCATTCAGATCTGGGTTCTCCTTCACTGTCCTGTGAAAACTGCTTGCTCCAAAGAAATGTTCTAAGTTTTGTGACGTTAAGTCCTTACCCCAAACCGATAGGATATCTTCCGGTTCAGGGTCCAGTTCGACCGTTTCACAAGGGTTTACCATGTTTAATCTGCCTAACTAACCGCTTAAACTCACCAGCACAGTCAATTTTGTTTTCAGCTGCAAGAAATTACCTCGGATTAGGCAGAGGTTGCGACAGCTTTGTTGCCCGATTGACAAGCCCAAGAGGTTTCCTGAAGCCTAGGTAATGGAGACTCCAACTGTTTCCGATCTACACCCCCTTACCGTCCTCACGTCATTCCAAACCTTCTAATTCTAACAAGTGTCTTTGCCTAGCGCCTTTGATCGTCGTCTGCTCTGACCACAAGCCTCCCTTGCATGTGACTGCTTCTCTTTATGCTCCAAACCTTGTTGTTTAGCCTTAGGCCCTCGGCCCTTTCGGCCGCAGGCTACGCTCCCGCGACCATCCCCTAACACCTGCAGTCTTTCTCCCCCACATCTCTTCCCCCCGAGATGTGATGTTCTTCCATGAAACTTAATTTTTTCATTGTTTAATAAATTGTATTTTTGAATACTAAATAGAGTATATATAGGACCAAATAAACATTTTAACCATAAAACTTAATTTTTTGATGATATATACATATTGTTTTTTAAATGCTATATAATATATACGTAATTTACATTAAAATATTCTACATCACATGTACATCGAGACATTTTATGTTGCAAATTAAAATATATTTTTATTATTAGTATATTTTTAAGTAAATGTCAATATTAATTCTTATTAAAATATTTTATTGATAACCCACATTGAATATTTTTTTATATACAACATTAAAATATTTTATTTTAACAATTATTTTTCTATATATAGATATATATGAAGTTGATACAACATAAATTGGTTAACATAGATCTTCAAATAGTTTATTTAAATATCTTTTTGAAATATTTTTGAAAAGTATAAGATTTAAACATCTTACTCATACATTTTTTTACTTCTATTCATTTTTTAGTTATAATCGATATTAGTTTCTTTTCTATTTAAAACCTAATTTTTAATTTTATTTTAAAGGGGGTGGAAGGATCGACAAACTTACACATCCTCCTCACACTGGGATGTAGAATGAGCCTCTCGGCTCCTATGAATAAAAACAATTTTAATAGCTATATAAAGCCTCGACTTAATATTGAGGCCACCACTATTCATACTAGTTTTGACTTTTCATATATATATTGTATAATAGTTTGAAGTTTTATTAAATTTTATTTATTTATATTATTGTTTCCAAAATATCCAAGGGATAGCTCATTGGTCAAGTTTTTGTTGTTAAGTACATTTCCAATTGGGAGGTCATGGGGTCCAATCTCATCGATGCCCTTGGGGTTAGGCCTGGCCAGATAAGCCGACTGGTCTTTTTATAGTGTTCAAGGCATGTTTTTCAAAACTCCATATAAACTTTATAACTTTTTTATTCACTATCATGTACATCCACATGCAACACACCAATACACATTTGAGCCACTTGCAACTCAATCACCCCAACATTTCTTAACATTAACTACTTCTTTGCATAACTTTCTCCTTTTGCTCCTCATACCATTGTCGACCATTGTTGTATTTTAGTATTTACTTTTGTTCTTGATTTAATATGCCCAAGCTTAAGAAAACGTGCTTCCTACTACTTTAATTTTGATATAGAAGAATACTCCCATTTCTCAAGAACTACATTAGATTCAAAATAATTTAACAACATACATTTTTAAAGTTGACTGCAACTAATTTTTTCTACTAAAGATATTTATAATGGTGCCAAATCATTTCATAGAACATGTTCCTTTGATCAATGTATCTTTTGTTGCTCAGTGGGCCTTTTGAATAAAGCTAGCAATTTCAAACCATAGTGGAACTAAGGTATGGAGCCAAAAAAAATTCTCCTCCAAGGCATCCTAATCAAAATATTATTTAGAAGAAAGCTACCAAAACCAACCTAATCTGACCTATTTTAAATTTCTTTGATTCCCATCTAATCTAGTTTCTAATACTTTATATCCAACATGGGGCTTCAAAATCCTAATTAATCTTTCTTTATATTAGAGGCCTCTTCAAGTGGGAAAATTAATCCCACTATTAGCATTCTACTCCACTTCAATCATAGTTTTTGAGTCCCATAGCCAATCAAATCATCCACATGTTAATTCAAGGGATAAATTTCATGGGGATATAATAAAAGGGTGAATGAAAAATTAGAGTAGAAGTAGTTATGTACACCATTATGCATGATAAAACCATTCCTTGTGAATTATTACATGCCCATACTAAAAGAAAATATAGTTAATGTTCAACTCCAAGGGATAATTATAAGTATAATGAGCATTCCTGATATTAAACTAGCATTGTTTCTATGGCTTCATTTTTCATTTCATTAAATATATACATACATTTTTAGGATAGGTTTGTTTTCTTTTTGAGACTACATAGTATGTGGTTCCTCCTACAGGGTATAATAAATTTATTATTTGACTAGAATGGTTATACTTATTTGTGATGATGTGCCTGGAAAGTACTATCTACTCTAGAATGAGACTATATTACTCTAGATTTCCATTTGGTGCAAGCACCAAAATGATCCAATGTTTGCAATGTTAGCAAGCATAGGATATATTGACCGTGTTAAACATAATTTCTAATCATGTTTGAGGTTTCCATTCCAAAGCAGTTTCTAGGTTAGGGGTTGAAGTTAGATGGTGTACTTGAAAGGGTAAAAAAGTTTGTTTTAACAAGTACAAAAAAATCCTCCCAACTGGGTGGAACTTTTAAAATCACAAGTAGGATCATTAGGAAGCTTTTTCACATTATTCAAAGCTATATATCAACTAAGATGTCTTGTCGGGTCTATTTGAAAGAAAAACCAATTATACTTGACAAAGAAATGTCATAGGTTTAAAGGACAGTCTAGAAGTAGGAGACTTGAAATATAACACCTAAGAAACATGGATACATGGGTGACCAAGTTTTCTCACAAGCTAAGACTCTTGTTGAAAGAATAGTATACACATTTCTTTATGATTGCATTTTGTTTCTTAGTAATGCATAAATTCATTTAGGTTTTATTTTTGTATAAATATATAGATCTCTTTACAAACACCATGTTATGTGGACTCTAAAGGGGCCTATGACACCCCCTATAAGTATATTGTGTAAATGCATGGTAAGTATGTATTTATTTTTCTATTTATTATTATTGGAGTCAATTTCACTCTAATAAATTAATTAATTGATGCACTTGGATTAATATCTGTCCAAGAGTGTCATGGGGGCAATGAAACAACAAATAGGGAAGTAGAGAATCATGCATTAGTAATATTTTATTATAAATTGGAAAAAATGTCTTTATCACCAGGCCTTTATACCCTTTTGTATTTGTTAAATATCAAAGATATGAATATAAAATTCACATAAAAATATACGAGAATAAGATAGAAATAAGCAATCTTTATTATTATCAAACATTTAAAGTAGGGAAACATCTTACAATTCAACCTTTTGTTGGAACTCTGAAAAATGTGTTGTCCTTGATGGAAACCTACTTAATAAAGATACCAACATGATGGTAGCAGGATGAGTATTTAGACCAGTCCAAATGTGATAGAAAGATTGGACAAAGGAATATCAGTTTGGAGACAGAGGAATGATAAAGATGAAGTTTGAATAAGTATGCGTAAGTTTTGTGGAGCAAAGCCACGTACATAAGCAGGTATGGTGAAGTAAAGTCATGTATACATAGGTTTTATGAAGCAAAGTTGCATACATACACATGTATGAGGAAGAAAAGTCACGTATATACAAGTTTTGTGAAGCAAACCCGCATACATACGCAAGTATGGTGAAGCATATTTGCCTACAGTTTCTGCCCCATAGTATTTTCAATACTAGGGGTCTTTACCATGGTATTATCCCATAGTAATGAGCATGACAATGTATATCTAATCCCGTCAAAGGATACCATCTGCATAACTACAAAATTTGCTTAAGGTATTGGCTAAGGCCTAAGATATATAAGGAGATGGAGATCAAAGTGAAAATGGTGTATGATTTGGTTTATTGATGAATTTTTTGATCTGAAATAACTGTGCACTTGAGAGTGTGATGAAGGATCTAATCTTATAGATCTAAAATGACTACACATTGAATAATCTACTTATGGGTTGATAGATTTGTGATGATGATGTTATGATGTGTGTCTTTCATAGGGTGTGTTGAGATTTGAGTTTCATTGCTATTTTGTGCAACAAAGGTGTTAGTGTCAGTCTTTACAACCTTCCTCCAATGATCAAACATGCTCTTACAAAGTGATTTTAAGGTGTCAAGGTCAAATTTTGTCATTTCAGTGAGTCTTCAAGCAAAATTTGGTCACTAGGCGTTAGGTCTAGGGTTTGATTTTACCCTTGTCAAAGTTGTCCAAATGATGTTCCATGTCTCCATGCAACTGTGTGTACCATCATTCAGAGGTTTTTCATCATCATTTCAAGTTCCATTAGGTCATTTTACACCTTGTTAATGCTTCAGTTGCGCCTAGGCAAGGTTAATTTCCCTCTCCTAGAGTTTTGAAGCTAATTTCTCTTGGATGGTCAAATCATTGGAAAAACTTGTATCCTGATGTTCATACACCTTCCCCTATCCATAATGTACCTTATTAAACACTTCACATCACTAAAATCCCCCAAATTCCTCATTTTCGCACAAACCCTAGTTTCTTGCTATAACTTGGCAATTTTCTAGGCTAGGCCTGCGTTTTTCCTTTTTGGACCCCTTCCCCTCACTCAATTTCTAAGATTCCACTTTCCCCTAATTTCTAACATCCATCCCCACTTCCCAAAATTTTCTCAAGAATTTTCAAGTCCCCTATCCCCTTCATTCCGCTTCATTTCGACAAATCCCTTGTCCCACACATCGGGATAGGTTTCACTCAAATGATGTTTCTGAGCAATCAAAGATGAATTTAGGAACACTGAGAGCCATTTTTGTCTAAAACAGACCAAGGAATAAAAACCTCCTTCACGTTTTACACAGGTGTCATGGTTTTAGAGAAATGTCAAAAATACAATCGCCTTGGGAGAATTGATACCCCTCTGAAGTGACCTTCGGAAAATCAAGTTTTCTCCTAGCTTGGTTGGCCAAATGAATTTCTTGATAAGCTAAATGATAACTATAGACAAATATATTTCCATTGAGCTATCATGAGCTCAATCTGGAGTTGAGGAAGGCATTCAAAGTTGACTGCAACAACACTCTGCCTTGAGGCAACCTCATCTGGCACATTTTGACCAATCTTGGGAGATTTAACTTTTGATAGGGAAAATTAACTCCAAATTGAAAAATTATAGTTGGGTTGGAAATTAGACTCAAATAACTTTTCAATGAGCTATCCTGCACCCAAATTGGACACCAGGAAGGTCTCCAAAAGGCTCCTGCAAAAAGGCGCAGTGCATATAGCTTTGGGTGCGACGCTTAGGATTGGGAGGTCCAAATCACAAAATGTTTAAATTTTTGGATTTAGCATGAAAAATCATGACTGATGATACATGTCCAAGAAATTTGGAGCATTTTTGGGGCATTTTTGGTCACTTGACAAATTTTTGGGCACAAAACAGGTTTTTTCTCCCTGTGCGCCGCGCCACTGGCGCGACGCTTAGGATTGGGAGCTCCAAATTGGAAATGGCTTGGATTTTTGGATTAAACATGAAAAATCAAGACTACTGGTTCTTGGACAAGAAATTTGGGCATGATTTGGCCTCTCTGCCCCTATTTTGACACATAGGAAGCAATCTTGGGAGAATGAAGTTTTGGAGGGGGAAATGAGCACCAAATTCAGAAATTCCACTTGGGTTGGAAGGTAGATAGGCCAGGCTTTCCAACAAGCACACTTGGGAAAAATTTGGACTCCTACAAGTACCTCAAAACAGCCTCCAAAATGGCATGGCGTGTATAGATTTGGGCACGACGCATATAGAGAAAAAGGCCAAATTCACCTCCATTTCGCAAAATTTTGATTCGCGACTTTCTCCAAGTGGGCCCGCTCATCTACACTTCACTTGTTTTGGCACCTAAAGCAAAATTTAAAGTATTTTCACTAGAGGATGGCTTCTATCCAAGTGGTAAAGGAAGGCGAACAGTCACCCAAGCCATTTTTCATTTTTGTAACGCTGCACCTGTAGCTAATGGTTGGCTTTCCATCTCCATTTTGTAATGATTTGAGAAACTCCCCAACTCTTGGTCGTTCTATTTCCTCATGGCATAGTCTATTTATTGTATGCAAACCATTTGCAAATGGTTGGTCAACTGTAATATTTGGGAGACTATGGGAGAGAAACTCAGTTCTTCATTGTATATTTTGACAAAGGATTAATGAAAGGCATCGGCTCTGTTTCATGAGATTCATATGGTTGTGAGTGTAGAAAATGTGTCTCTTTAGGTTTCATATGTATTTCATTATGTTTCACAGTTCATTTCATCTTCATTTCCAGTGAAATTTTCTAAGTAAGATAAGGTAGAATTCATATTTATTGCTCTGCCTGTGGGAAAGTTTCACATATGTTTTCTTCTTCTGTTGAAAAGGATTCATGTGTTTATGCCCTTTTCACCCTCCTAAATAATCTTTTCGTTCCACATTACTTCAAATTTAATTGCTAGACTTTCCGCCTGTCTTGCCTCACGAAGTAATATGTGCCTTTGTGTTAAATTCTCTGCTCATTGCTGTTTGTTGGTCCCATACATCCCAGAAACCCAGTCATTCATAAAAAAATGTTTCTTGGTTCCATATTTATTTACTAGCCTAAAATCAATATTCACTATAAGTCATCTCAAACCACATTTGTGTATTTATTCACTGAGCGTGACAGGGAGAGAGCCCTCTCCTGTTCTGGTAGGGCTAGCTACTAGACTGAGGATGGTTTGTGGTTACCCTGAATTTTGCCTTCCTTCAGCCTAAGGCAGATTTAGGTGCTAACAAAAGGTATGATTCAATAGTTATAGATCTATACAAAGGTTTCATTTAGAAATACCGCGTACATACGTGAGTATTCTTGTGGGTAGTCATGTATTGATTTTGCAATATGGACAGTTTTGTATGCGGGTGTTGGATTAGTGGGGCCTGCCCCATGTTCAGTGTTAGTTAGCCAAGAAAATACCTAAACTACTAGCCCTTTTGGGATCAGCCTGCACAGTGCGGATCGAAGTCTCACTGCAAGCAATGTGGGAGGATGCTGGAACCAAGTTTCTGCACCCTGAGATGGTTGTGATGTCGATTTTTTTCTTCTATTCCTACTCTTTTACAGGTCATTAATTTCTAGGGCTCTGTCACTCTAGCCCTTTATTTCGCCCTTCACTACCTTTGTGAAGGGGTACAATTGCCCTTCGCGTAGCCCTAACCTGTGGTTCAGGTACTTTCGTGCTACTAGGGCAGTGTATCATGCAGATTCCCAACCTAGCTTAAGTGTCTTACTTATCTTATTAAACAATCACAATTAGCACCACATAAATAGATATTCTTACTTGTGTTCAATTAACCAATGTAATTACATATATTTGTGCATCACATAAGAATTGTAAATGAAATCCATACACAATATGACAAGATGCATTAACAGGAACAAAGACATAGAATTTGTAGAATACTTCTCTTTATCGATATCTTCAGATGATTACAGACTCTATCTTCCCTATGCACACAGCTACAGGGGTCCACGCACTCAGCTGCAGACTTCCACCCTAGGCCTCTCCGCACTCAGCTGCAGAGCCTCTACCTACACTAAGACCCGAAACTTAGACTTCTCTCCTTATCACTCAAGACTTCTTCTACAACTCATGACTCATCAGGACTACTTAGAGCGAGTTTACTTAGCTCTTTTTATACCATGGTCCATGGACCATGGGTAGATATTTTACAGCTGAATTTACTTTACAAAATAAGGGTGAACAACCCTTTATGACTCACGACACCTTTGCACTCCACGACCAAAAAATGTTGAGACTGTACAACTTTTTACAAAATTTGACCCAAAACATGGGCTTTTACCCCCAAAACTATCCTTCGGGGATCCCATTCCCAACAAGCCCCAAACACAAACATTGTGACTCGCCCTCGAGTCACTCGGAAGGTGCAGAGATCTTAGCATGAAGACCTCCCAAGATAACCCTTATGACCGCAACCTCGGTAGCGCATTGTGCAGCTGCCTACTTTGTGTCTTCCACCATTTTCTTGGTCACTGCTCCTGAACTATTAGCCTGAAGCTTTTGGTGAGTTACTTGCAGAGTTGTAAGCTTTCCTTCAATAAAGGTTGTCACCATGTAAGCCTTATCCAGTTGTTGGGTAGCGGATCCCCCCCACAACATGTTTTTGGGGCTTAAAGCCTGAATTTTGGTCAATGTATTGTAAAGACCCCACGAAGTACGGGTGTAGAGTGCGAAATTCTAGGATGAGTTGTAGGGTTGTCTGCCCTAAGAAATGTAAAATAATGTGAAGATGTGTAGGCCTACCCATGGTCCGCGGACCATCGGATTGTATAAATAGAGTGAGGCTCTAAGTGTAAAAGTAGTTTTTTGGAAAGCAAGTAATAGATAGATACGAAGGCATGGTTAGAGGATAGAAGTGGATCTAAGGTGTATTGGGTCGTAGTAGTAGGAAGAGGCTCTATAGCTAGGTGCACAGATGCCTAGTAGAGTCCACAGCTAAGTGCATGGACCCCTGCAGTTGATTTCACAGGGAAGAGTTGGGTCTGTAATTGAATTGAACTTGAAAAGGATTATTAAGAAAGATAAGTTTGATTCAGAACATTGTGCATCTATGGTTCTATTTATCTTTGTAGATTTATATTGTTTTTTATTACAAGCACTTACTTGAAGGTTGAATAAGTAATAACAATATTAGGCTCGCACAAACTAAGTCAAAGCACTAATATAATAGCGTAGTAAAGATCGATATCAAGATAGTATTGTATTCACGACCCTTATAGAGGTGTGCATAGGCTATTGTGCGGAACAAAGCAAGCGTGCATGTTTAGACTGCGAACCTTCAGAACCTTCATCAAGACAACCCTAGGGTGCAGAAACCTAGTTCCAACACCCTCCCATACTACTTTGGGTGAGATCTCAGTCCGAGCTCCATAGACTATCGCTGAAAGGGCTAGTAGTAGTAGGATTTGCTTGGCTAAATCACTTCTGAACCTGGGTCAGGCCCCACATAGCCAATAAATGGTTCCAATGCTGGGACCGGGATCTGCCTAAGGGATGTCTAATTTCATGCCACTAGAACCCAACAAAAAAGGAAATTATAGAGTGGTTGGACAAGAAGATTCACGAGTTTGCGACACAGGAAAATAGAACTCCACAAGTATTTGAGAAAAAGTGGTTGGATCGCTATGTGTATATGGAAATCCATGAGATTTTGTTTGCATCCTTTCCTTCTGAACTGTATGAGTGGATCACAAGGTTAGCCGATCACCAAGGAAGGTGTAAGCTTGAAAAACCAATAGTGTGGACCTTGAAATTAGTGCGTACACTAGAGGCATAAGAAGATAAGATCGCATGAGATGTGGACCATTTGCTTGACCGGATAATAGGGGGATTTATCACTGAGTTTGTGGTAGACACGACCGTGAGCTACAGCGAAGAAGAATGATGCTTTCTCAAAGGACTGCGAGGTAAGTATATTAAGCCTATAAATACTTGGATTAAGATGCTATTGTGTGAAAAGAGGGTCATGCAAATACATTAATGTTTGGGACAATGCGGAGTGGAAAGATATACAAAAGCAGCGAGGAATTAGGAAACAATCCATTAATTTCACCTTCGCAAGAGAGCAAGAAAGAGCTCGCTAACGTCTTTCCGAGAAGTGCAGTTAGTTTGATAAGGCAGCACATTTCGCAGTTACCCCCTCCACCCATGCCACCACCCACTTCACCTCCCTCACCTCCATCTCCAACTGCTCCACTTCCACCACCTCCATACTTTAGTATGGCGAGCGCGATCAAACTACCAGTATTCAGAGGGGTAGGGAATGAAGATCCAGACCAATTTTGGTTTGTGGTAAGAGCAGTATGGGAAGCACTAGGTGTCACAAACATCAATATTAAGAAGGATACATTGGTGAGCATGCTGCAGGATTTCACATTGACATGGTATATCAAGTACTCTAATGACCACCCAAACGAAGGGATAACAGAGATCCAGAATGCGCTGAACAAAGAATTTAGCCGACCGAAATCAAAGACACAGTCAATCATTGGGTTTAAAGAGATCGTGATGCTTCTAGGTGAGACCCCCCTAGGATCTGGACCAAAGACTGAAGAGTACGATCCACAAGGCCAATATGATGATAACAGATGCACAACATTGTGCATGGTTTGTGGTATCTATGACACCACACTTGAGGATGGCGTTGTCACAACAGAAACTCTCCATCCACGCCAAAGCATTGGAAATGGCAATGAGGTTGCATGAGACCCTAAAATAAGAGCCTGGGTTGGGAGTTCAACAAATCCATGTGCAACTATAGAATCTATGCCTGGAAATGCAAATTTTGAAGCAGGATAGGGCACCGCGGCCAGAGGTGCACAAGGAAGTATGGTGCATAAAATGAAAAGGCCAGGGCCATGACAAGGATCATTGTCCAATGTTCGTGAACTACTTGGTAGGAGGGGGTCCAATGCCACTGAGACCAGAGGCACATGCAGGGCCGAGTGCGACACCCGCATTATGGTACGCGATTTGTCAGATAGGAGGAAAACACACGACGAATAATTGTCATTTGTTGTAGAAGTATACACCAACACCTTAGTAGCTATTTTGTAATCTTTGTAGGTTGGTAGGCCACGATGAGCGCACTTGATGTAGCTACGAGCTAATGATGGATTGGATCCCAACCTATAGGATACAAATAGAAACACAAGCCCTCGACCCAGCTGTGGGGATGGCGCGTACTGGATTTCAGGGGCGAGGTCGAGGACGAGGAGGAATGGGACCAGGAAGAGGCCACAAACAGTTAATTTGTTACAATTGCAGAGGACCAGGGTACTATGCCTACGATTGTACCAACCCGACAAGGATATCCTATTCATATTGTGCTAAGTTTGATAAGGAAACAATAGATTGTCCTATATCGATCACACAGATGTGGGAAAAGGGGTATTCTAGCCTCCTCTGAATCAGAATATACAAATGATGAGGCCTGAACTGCACAAAGAAGACCTGAATGTGAAAATGATGCTTAGAAGTAATGCAACCATAGGGGAGGATAAGGGGAAGTAGCCCGAGGAAGATACATGGGTTCGCAAGGCTCCTACAAAGGAACCTGAGTTTGACTTAGAATGCGCAAAGGAGACATTCATGTAAGCTAAGAAGAGCTTCACAGAAGCCTCCACTTTCGGTAATAAAGATCAACCAGAGCTAGGAATGGATCGTTTAATGCTCACTACCTTTTTGGATACATGCATGAATCTACTCCATGAAAACAAGGTAGTCAAGGGACTATATGAGCTGATCACCGGGTGCGTGGGGTTAGGAGAACTATGCGTAGTCAAGAAATTTGGAAAGCATGCATTGCGCACTGGGAGGGAAATGAGATTGACTATGCAGATTGGTGAATATAAATTGGATCAGGCAATCCTAGATCTAGGTTCGGATGCAAATGTGTTACTAAAGCAAACATGGGAACACATGTGTAGGCCCACATTACAGTGGTCCCCTATTCAATTATGAATGGCAAACCAACAGAATATTTTTCCCATGGAGAGGTTTCAAGGGGTAACAGTTGATATTGAAGGTGCGAGCACGCAGATGGATTTTGAAGTGATAGAGATTGTCAATGACAACAATCCCTATCCTATGTTTTTAGGAATAGACTAGGCCACTTATATGAACAGATTCATTAATATAAAGAAGTGCAAAATGATATTCGAGAAAAAGTCACTATGCGTAGTAGTCCCACTGGACCCAGACGAAGGAGCACACTACACTGAACCAGTGCGTGATGATGAGAGTGATAATGAGCTGGATTGTATTTACAAGATAACTGTGTGAGACCAAGATCGGGTGAATCCAACTGTAAATGGGAGAATCTCATGGGAGCGCAAAATCTCGTGCACTTCAGATTCAAACAAAGTAGACTGATGGTAGAATCGATTGCATGAAGTAACAACACTGAACTACAACATGATGGTTAGATCACCACGTTGTGGGACAGCAGAGGCAAGAAAGCTATTGACATATGATGGATTGACAGCAGTGGATGAATTCTTGAAAAAATATGAAAGCACAGTACCAGAACAATAGCGGTTCAATGCGTTGAAATTGGTACTGTGCACAACACCCACACGATGGCAGGCTACACATCAAGACAATTTTGAGGACTGGCATGGATATAGAAGGATGATGCGCCTGTAGTTTGGAAGCCCCCAACTTCGAATGAGAGTCAGGCAGCTAGGATGAAGTAGCTTGCGTGCCGCCTGTGTCAATGGGTACATCCATGTGCTGTGCCGTTCACACAAACACACCCCAAACTAAGGATCGAAAATCGGAAGAGGAAGCAGCAGTAGGAAAAGCGACGTGCACCACAAATGTTCCACGTAGAAGCATTCAAGAAGGTATGCATAATCCTGAATAGGGTCCACCAGGAAAGACAAGCCAATTGGGACCTGCACCAACCAGTGGTCTGATGGGCCTATAGGGCCATGTACAAAAACTTGAGCATGGAGACAATCTCGAAGCTGATGAGTAGAGTCGAGACCATAGTTTTGGAGGAAAGAAATCCTCACACAATAGCTTCCATAGTTGGGACAGTACGTGAGGACTAGGATGAAGGAGTTATGCAGCTGCGCGAGGATGAACATATGCAAATTCAGAAATCCATTCGGCAAGGGAACCTTAGGGTTTGCAAGCTGGAAGAAGATCGGGTACGACTAAGGCAAAAAAGCATGTTAATGGACGCAGAGATAAAAAACTAGAAACTAAAATCGCTCGAGCATGTCACGTTGATAAAATGATAGGGTAAGATATGGGTAGCCATACCACTACATTAGAATATTGTCTCCAAGTATTTGTGACTCTGCTACGATGGTTACGACCGCACCTTACCAGACAGAGTAACCATGGGAGCACACTGCGTAAGGAGGAACGCGCGACGATGATTGTCGTGAGGGTAATTTAGGAGTGCCTACAAACTAGGCTGGGAGGTGAATTAAAGCCTCGCACAAGTGGTGCGACCACTTGACTATCCGTAGGGAGCATAGTCTCAGAACTCCAAGTAGTTGAAAGAAAGTGCAGGACTATAAAGGAGTCTGTAGGGGAGCTGTGCAACAAGGAGGTTGCGCATAGGATCCGTATGCCACAAATGTTGCGCCTACACATAGGGGGTTGTGCTTCCACATAGGTAGGATGGGAAGTGACAATTGGTGTCACTATTCATGACAGGATTTCTAATTTAAGGCAACAAGGAGTAGGCTGTTAGTTCCAATCTTCACAGCTTGTCACCTGGGATCAAAATGGGCTCTTACTAAGTCTGCTTTGTAGAAATTTTGAACAATTTAACACATATTCAACAGAGATTATCCTGATCATGTACTATTGCGGAAAACATACACAATACATAAGCTCCTCTACATTGATCATCAATATAGCAGCGTCAATAACAATAAAACATCAAGAGCATTCACACATTAACATAGTATGTATCCCGAGGAAAGCATCTCGCTAAAAACCCCAACTATCTGTATATTAATGATTGAGTCATGTAACATTACAAAGTACAATGCTTATCACAAGCAATCC